>AXCM01010566.1:0-10536 GCA_000473375.1 Anopheles culicifacies
GAATTGAATTCTGTCGCTTTGAGGCATTGTTCAAATTTTATTGAATTTCCATTTTTATGCTTCCATGTCGAACACATGTTTATCGTGCGAGCTCGAATGCTCGAGCTGGTTCCATAAAATTGATTCTGATAATAAAAATTGTCAACCCGTTCAAACTAACCACCTTCCTCGCCCTTTTTATTCAACCCTATCCCTTTGTACTTTGTCATTTTTGTTTCGGAAACGGAACCGAGTTAGGGATGATAAATTCAATTGTGTGAAGAGAAAAACAAAACAATGCCAGAAGAAAGAAAAGCAGTTGATGAAAAAAAAGTAAACCAACCTACACCAAAAAAGCAGACAGCAAATCCGGTACGAAAATCGGAAATAGCTCGTTGGTTAATATTCACTTGGCGCGACACACGTTTCTTCCGCGTACACACACTCGACTGGGAATGTACGAGGTACGAGCAGATATACGTACACTGTGCACACGCGTATGATTCATGCCATACATGTTTCGTTGTGGCCGTGCGACGCACGTCTGCCAAAGTTGGAGCACCCAAAATGTCACGAACGCACGGCAGATGAGTATGTCGAATGCGTGCGTCTTGGTTGGTTCCGTGGAACCCGGCTCCACGGACGGGAAGTTGCCATGGGCTAAAACAAAGCCCTCACCCCAAGCTGCTCGGAAGCACGAAAGCACTGCGAAAGGAAGTGAAACAAACATAAATATGATCAAATTTACGATCCATCCAGTTCGAGCTGGAGTTCTGAATCCGATCGTCCGGCAGCAAACCACTTGAAAGAAACGTTCAATATAGAATAACCCAATCACCTCCGTCTCCGTTTGCAGCTTGTTGTAAAACAATAAAAAAACACAATCCTTCTAATGCTCGAACCATAAATTGCTAAGGGAGAAACAGCGCTTAAGATTGCACAGAAATGAGGCAATTAGACTTGCACAACCCACACTTGACCGATTATGGCGACAAAGCCAATGCAATTCCTTGGTTGCTGATGGTGATTCGTCGCGATAAGAACTTGTGCTGGGAAAAAGGAATGAGAAAATAAATCAGCTTGCTTTTTATTCATGCAAACTTCCACTGGCAAGCGAACACAGCTAAAACATTCCACAAAAAACATGGAAGTTGATGCTTTTACGACACTCCACAATTGTACCCGATAAGAACGATGATGAACGATGCATTTCATTGAACCTCAAATACGTTTAATTATGTTAAAAATGCTCTTGCATTTGATGAAAATGAGGAAATAACTATAAACTGAAAAAATCGATCGATAAAATTAGTTTTGGCATGGAAAATCCATTCTGTCTAATTTCTTAGATAGCGTATTCATACAACAAACACATTGATACATCTTTGATGTGTTTGATTGTTGGCACCAACACTGACGTTCACCTCCGTTTTTCCCCCGATAATTTTATGGCACTAAAAATAAATTGATTTTCCGGAAAAAAACGGGTTGGTTTGAACACAGTTTTCCACGCTTTATCTTGATGTATCACGCTGTCCCGCTCCCACAGCGCAAACAAACTCGATCGGCAAAGATGAAAAGAAACAACCGCCGAGTGCAGCATAAATTATCACCGCTATCATACCCCAGGCGTTGCGCTTTGATAAAATCACACACACACACGCACACAAAGCCGGATGGGTTGTTTGATTTTTGTTTGGTTGCAGGCGCCAAATAACCAGCAACAAGGCATCAACTCCCCCCGATCTCCTCCCGTCATGGCAAATAGATGTGATTTTCGGCTTTTCGACGTCAAACAAACCCCCTGATGTTCAATAAATGGGTTCCGGCAAATAAACCACTCAGTGGTGGGGATCACACCACCCATCGGGGAGTGAGGCTTCATCATGATTTCATTATTAATTGTTAGAGAAAATCGTCCGGTTAGGCTTATTATGCAACTGGTTTTGAAGCTGTAAATATATATGTAAACAGTTACCTGAAGAAATATAATTATAGGTTTAATTATTCGCTTACTGATATTTTGTCAAGAATGTTCAATATGTAATAAAATATTAGAATTGAATTATTGAAATATTCTTCTTCTTTTTCTATGGGTCTACAACCTCGAGAGATCTTGGCTTGCTTCGCTTAGCTTTCAAAATTTCAATCGCAGCTAATTCGATCACTTAATCCCAGCATCACGACAATTAGTGTCGGATGTCCCATTGTACAACTCAACCGCACTCATTCATACCAATTCCCCCCCATTTTGTAACAACCAACATGGGGCATCATGGGGTTAATGCTTACATACCAACAAGCATTCCAGCATGACATGAATGTCATGTCCACCATACTAGCAACAACAATTCAACGTCATGCGTCGGGCAGCACATTAAGATCTCGCGAGGGACCGAAGCTGCATCCAACCGTTCCGTGAGTGTGTTACACGGGAGCCAACAAAACAAAATTCACCTCCACCCGGACACAATCGAATAGGTCTCTTCCCTCGACAGCCGATGAGATCATGTTTCCATATCCATTTTTAAAACAAATGTAAATACAGCCAAACCACCGTCGCCATCGTCACTATCGGTCGCCGTCTTCATGACGATGATGATGATGAAGACGAGGGCAAACAAATCGACCCATAAGAAGGGAAAACTGTCTCGCCATGCAGACGAGTGCAACCGCTGCACATACAGCTGCATCCATATGCACACTTCTGTTTCTAATTATCAATGCACGCACCGAGGTCTGATTAGGTGCGGGTGTGTGCTACACTTTGATGGAAGACGTTCCTCCATGTTCAATACCCATGTAGCAGTTGGTGTTACGATCCATTCTTGCACTGCAAATTACTTACGGAAAGAACAAACAACACGTCACGGTACTCATAAGAAAAATATGTTTTGCATTCGATTCATTCTTTGGTCTTCTGAACGTTTTTTGCTGTCTTTCGTGCCCTTACTCAACATCAATGGAAACTTTCTCAGTGAGCACTGGTTAAGCGTGAAGGAAGGAAAAAAGGGGGATCCGCTCGACACCACCGCCCATAGCGATCGCTAATTTACTTCGTCACGGGTGTGCACGATGGGCGATGCGTTTCGATGAGTTCATTACCATGAGCGAAGAGCCACCAACAGCGAAACCCGACTTATTCCACGAAGTAAAAGTGTTGTAGAGCCGTTGAGTTTATGTTCTTGTGTGGGTACGTGTGTGCATAATGCGCACGGTGAAAGAAGGTTATATGGTATCGATTTTCCAACTCAAGTCAACTCCGACCAGGGAAAAGAAAGCAATGGCTTTAATGGCTCTCGGAGCGGACCGATGTTTGCTTTACTAATTAGCTCGCATATATCCACCGAGCTGAATGACGACACAATTGGCATCCTCTCCTCATCATCGTCGATGATGATGATGCTTTGGAAAGATCATCGTACCAGCCACACAGCGGCCAAACCGTGCCAGACATACCGACCAGCAATCTGCACTTTTTCGTCGACAGAAAAGAACATTCCCGTAAAAGGACAACAATGGGTCTAATTCATGATCCCAACACCGTGCGCCATGAGCCCTTTGTGTCTTTTTTATCTGTACACAGTTTTTGTGCCCTTCTTCTGCTTCTTTGTCTTCTCCACGTGTGCCTTTTTTGACCCTCTTAGCGCCTTTGCGAACCATCACCCCCGGGGTTGGCGACAGCTGGGCGCGATCTTTGGCACCCTCCCATACCACTTGGATTACCACGTTTTAGCATGGTGACTACACTTCGCAGTCATTCCAAGTTCGAGCCTTTGCATGGGGGTTACGTACAGATACAACGTCTAAGTTGTATCAACACTCGCTCGTTATCGTTGGCGACCGCTTATGCCGCAGCGTCGTTCCGAGCACTCTGGCAGTGTAGAGTGCGTTTGATAAGCAAATTTGTTTTGCCTTCACAAGGCAAAGTCATACAGCCGAACTAGTCGCAGACGATGACGACTGCACGGATTGAAACAGTAGACAAACTAAATATAGCCTCTTTTGGGAAGGCAGCAAAGGCATGATATTGATAAAGGAATGCACTTTTATCGCGAGCAGTTTTCTTATCTAGCCATCAGCTGCACCTATTTTATGGGAAATTGATCAATAGCAGTACATCGAGGAGGAAGAATAAATATTGGGTTAAGTGTTACTTATGCTTGTGGAATGTTCCGTTGGTGTGTTGACCAAAGATTTGGTTGTAACATCTGAAAGAGTTATACAACTAAAAGCATACAGATTAAACGTAGGACCCGTGGAGATAGCGGCATCGGCATTCAAATCCCGCAGGGCCCCGGGGTGCGAATCCCATCCGGACCTGTTTGGCAAACCAAAACCTTTCCCCTTTGTTTTTCATATCACACACTTTACCGGCTTTAAATCAAATTTATCTACATAACTAATTAATGCATTCTTATACTAATCGAACAAACTGCTTCCAACGCTGATCAAGCAAAGTAGATAGCTTTTAACCATAGTTTTATGCATCTCTCTCTTTATTTATTCCCCATAAAATATCCTAACCATTCACAACCCTTGATCGGGTGACCCCGGCACAGGCGACTTATTGACATATCTCGTCGATCAGAAATAAAAACGATGACCTACAAATTCGGTCCTAAACACACAACCATCCATACTCGAATGACTCAGCTGAAAGGGACAGAACGGTGAGCTCCAACGACGTTGCAGCTGCATCAGGTTTACTTAGCTGGCGCATGTTTTTTTTTTCGTAACCCGCACCCAAACAAGGCGGTGAATTCTTCCTCCCTCGATCGGATCGATATTCAAATCGAGTTGAGGAAGGTTCCACCAGAACGAGACGCTTATCGATATCTGTTTTCTTTAGTTTTGATGTACTTTTCCTCTTCCTGTCACTTTTGGTTGAATCTTTGATTTCTTTCTTTTTGTTGCTCCGTACAAAATATTCCAAACTCGCGGATGAGGGAATTCAAATGTGATGTGGTTGCGTTCACCGGTTCGCCCGGTCGACGGATGCCGCCCTCGAGCGCGATACGAATCAGCTGCAAATGTCCGTGTCCCGCTGATGATGTCTGTCTCAATTCGTCAAGACGTTTCCACGGGACTGGGAACGATCCACAGCGGACGGGTGCGTTTGAAATCAAATAAACATTCAATCATAATTCCACCACGACCCGGGGAAACGTCGGAAACCAATAACTGCCACGGCTCTATCAGACCGCGATGGACTGAGGAGGAAGATATGAGTTGCTCTTCAAATCTTTGGCTCTTTGCGTTCTCTAGTGGCGACGATAGTTTTTGAAGAACCGGCAGAAGCACTAGCCCAAGAAGAACGATAAACCATCGTGCCGAGGTGGTTCCCGCTGCACGATTGTCATCATTAGGAAGGGAAATCTTAATCAATCAATCGTGAAGAATGGTACACTCCAACCCATCTCCAAGCATACCAAGGTCGCTCGAAATGGAACAGACAAACTTTGTAAAAGCACCATCACCGATCGATTGCGATGACAAAGGTTCTTCTCACAAGAACTTTCGTGTGTGAGTGTGCGTTTGTGTGTGAGTAGCTTTTAAAAACGCATTAGAACCCGCTCAAGTTGACAGTTATACTCGCTGGTTAGCTGCACATGAGATCGTACATGCATAATCGTTCAAAACCCATCAAACTATGGCTCGCTGACAAATTATGTTCTTTGTATGCACCTCTACGCTTTACCTTTTCCGCACATTTTGTCCACTCCAAACTGCAGTTTTTTTTCTTCCTTCAACCTTTTTTCGTGGGAACTTGGAAGATTGTACCACGGTTATATGTTTTCCATGGACAGGAAGACGGGTGGTAAAAAACACAAACATTCGCTTCAACTCGCTCGGTCGGCTTGAATGGTGGTGGATTCGATGATAAATGTGACTCGCTTACATCATCGACCGCCCGAAAATGGGATAGAAAGTTACTGGGTGGAAACAACTTGTAGCTCGACCATCTGTACATCCTCCAATGGGACGTATTTATCTTGAATACATCTTTCTTTATTTATGCCACGTTATGAGCATCTCGTTTTCATGCTCAGTTTCTACAGGAAATAAATTATGTCCCTAATTCGTCTCCATTAACAGCCTCGGAAGCTAATGAATCAGATTTTTGGTCAAGTTTTACACGGCAGTGTATTGTTTCGAATTGGAAATTGGTAATAAAATGGAATATTGAACAAAAGCTAACCTTTACGTGTTGTGTAATTCTGCAGCGCCTTGAAGGTTTTTCGTCGATGATTTATATTTTTTCGTAAAAATTTACACTTATAAACATGCTGATACGTCTGGATACTTCAGATGTGGTTGTTTTAAGCAACACTTTGCTTCATAATTTTCTTAAACAGAATTATAATACACATGGATTCTTATCCCAAACACGATCAATGAAGTATTTTTACACCTTTTCGATACAGCAACAGAACATGCTCATGTATTGACTCCACTAATGCATCCAATTATTCACTCACGCATCAAGCACACTTTTACACTTTGTTGATTCGTTTTAAATTTCCATTTTCAATTCAAACACATTAAATACTTTTATCATACACTGTGCTTCACAAATTGCATTACGTTGCCACCGATTGGGTAATATTTTTGCCACAACAAAACCGAACGCTTATCGGCCAGTAGCTCTTTGAGTGCAGCACTAAATTCACATTCTTCCCCACAGGGGTGCATACTGCACGTGTGCAGCGACGAAGTTAACTCACACAATCATCACTAACACTTGATAGTATTCCCGATTTCAACCTGTAAGCATACACGCATGAAAATTAAAATTTTTATTACCACAATTAATTCGTTGTAACCACTAAACACATTCTCCCGCCTAATTCGTACTTCGCAAACGACGTGCCGTAGAAATTAAGTGTCGCTTGTGCAAATGCACCAGATTGCTTTGATATACACCTTACGCGTTTGCGATGATTAAACGTAATGCCGGAGGAAAACGGAAATTCAAGTGCCAATTTAGTTCCGATAGTTTGTGGTCGCGAACCGTACAGCTGTGGCTTTGCATACACACTTTAAGTCGTTCCGGTTCACTACCCCCCCTCTTCCCGCTCCCTCCTTGCGGGTGGGTAACCGCAAATCATTTGCATAAACCGCACGCAATCTCACCGGAGCGCCAAAAACCGGATGACCTCCCTGTGGGATATTGGGCGGTATAACGCACCAAACCGACACTAACCAATCAAGCTGCCAATCCATCAACGTGTGGAAGTGGTCGCGAAAATGTGTCCAAAGCTTTACCGCAACACCCTCCCCCCTCTCATTCCACATCATTGTCCATCAGAAATTGTGTTGTTTGCAAAAGGTGGTACAGTACTGGACGCTAGCAAACACTCGCACACGAGAAACTCGAAGGACCTTTCCAGGACGAACACCCGCCAATCGGTGTCCAATATGGTCCTATGGGAGTAATTATGGTAATTTGAACTGATTATTAGTGACATCAGCAAACAGTCCAACACAGGCACACATACACAATCACAACCGTTTCACTCCCAAAAGCTTCCCGGCAGTCTTGCAGGCCACTTCATTATCACTTTGCAAAATTTAATCAAATCCATTCCATCATTTGAGTGACATGTTCGGCATGCCCACTTTAACCATTCCGGCCGTTTCCGCACCTGATTGACCAGCACACACCAGGAACAAAACAAAAAATGTGCACACACAACGTTCTTTTCGCGTTTGTGTGTTTGGGTCGTTACACCGGTATCGATTTTTGGGTTCCAGGGTAGAAAATAAAACCGCTCCTCACGAAGAACTCACATATTTCTACACGCGTAACATCACTCCAAACGCGTATCGATTGTTGGCTTTTGTGTGGCTGTGACCTCCAAGGACATTCCCTCAAGTTTCTCTCCAACATTTGCTCTGCTTCTGTCATCGTCCAAGTAGGCACCGTACCGTACACGGCACATTCCAAACACCTTCCAAGCAAACACACCAGCAACACACATTCGCGGTACACACATTCGCAACAAAACCAACGCATGCTGCGTTACACAGCAACACACCGCACAAGGAGTCCGGCAGGAATGTTCACCGTTCACCGTACTCCAGACGACCGGCTTCAGGGCATTTGGCGTGTGATGGGCCCATAAAACAATGCTGCTGTTTCTTCTGCTCACTTCCTGCAAAGGTGGAAGCGAATGGAATTCCTTCCACAAACGGCAACACTTCCGGTCTAGCGTGAAAATGGCATGAAAACGGAAAACTCCTGTACATGGCAGGGAAGGAACTTCAAGAAGCTACCTAGAATGCCCCACTTGGTTCCGGTGGGGTTTTTTGCTTCTTTCCGACTCATTTTCGTGCTCCCGTTTCTTGTACGCGCGGGTGTTTTAATTTATGCAAATTAAAAAATAATAATCAACCAAACAGAACAAGACCGACCGAGGATGAAAGCGCGCGCGACATCCACAACTCACACACTACTAATGGCTACTTGACACCATCTTCCACTTTTGCACCCAAAGCACACGGTTACGATGTGATTGAGTTTTGGTGTTTTGGTTATTTTCCTTTCAGCTCCGTATATTCTAGAAACGCCTCATGGTTTGGGAATTGCATGTTCAAACTTGCACAACGATCGCAGCAACACAAGAAGCGTCGTGGATTGCTTTAGAATTTGGCCACTTCAACTAGACGACGTGATGGGATATGTTTGGACATGTTTCCGCAGTCTGGCAAGGACTTTGTGATTGTGGTCACACTGTACGTGTACGGTGGATTATCGGAAGCGGAAGCATCGTGACATATGATTTATAACAACATCACAACGGTTGCACTGTTTGCTTTCTGTTTGCTTTCCCCACCAGGAATTTGTTTAGTTGTTGACACCGTTCGAAGCCATTTAAAAAGAAACGCACAGATTCGGTGGCACGTTCGAAATTTGCGCAAGTACACACAAACACACCTTTTATGCTAACGATCCTTCTGTTTAGAAAAAGGGTCGATTTAGGTTCGACACTTTCTTTCCCAACCAAGAATCCCCCGAAGCATGCACTGAAACACACACGCGTACCGTAAAGCCGGAGAGCGAACACCGCGTACCTTGTGGACCGCGCGAAACATAAGCCGAAACTGAGGCACGATCGCGTCTCGAAACCGCTAGCACGATGCTGACCGACCATCGCCGTCGTCGGCTGTTCGTACGCATGCTCTCTCCGCGTTCTGTTCTACGCGGTTCGGGTTTCGGTGTTTGTTGCGGCCGTTTGTTTTTTGGTTCTGGATGTGTGTTCATCGTGGAGTCGCGCCAATCATATCACATGAATGGTAGGCAACGTACGGTAGGTTTATAAACACGAACGTTATGCAAAATTGGTCGTCTGAGTAATGAGGATGCAATTGGGAATCTGCGCCTGGGTTTGTAATTTATTTTTCAAAATAATAGAAAATTATTAAAATATCATATTTAGGTTGTAAACGAGAATGTCTTTTAATGCATTTAAAAGCGTCAGAAAAACACGTTGAAAACCACCGGTAAAACCAGCATTTCCATTGTGTGAACAGATAATTATTAATAAACGATAATTTTTAAACCGCTAAATTAACCATTCCCTTCTTCCACCGACTTAATTGCATGTAATTTTACTCAATAATAGCATTAATTTAACGATTATTAACAGCATAATTCACTCGGAAATGCAAAAAAGATACAAACAAATTGGATAATTCTTTCACGCGCTCTCTTTCTCTGTCGTGGATGCATTTTTGTGTTGCATTACGCCGGAGAACTGCAGCTGATGCGAAACAGCAGAGAAAACTGGAAATGATTCCGAGAGCAAAATAAACTCGCATACTCTCATTCAGCTTCGGAATTGTATGCTACCGGCATGAACACTCGCAAATGAATGAAACACAATGGATTTGATTCGATTTAAAAAAGGATGAAATAACATATTTGATAAGCAATTTATAGTACTGTAAAATTCATAAGGTTCTGAACCGTTTGTTTCAAAAACTAAAAAAAAGCATAATTTATTCAAAATGTTGTTTTATTTCAATTTTACGATCTTCAACACAAAATAAAAGCAATAAATTACAGAATTGCTTTGAAAGCATAATTGCGGCTTTAAATTCAACATACTGTTTTTATTAAATGTTGTACTGAGTATAGATTTGATTAACAAACATACATCCACATATAATACTGCTGCTCACATTTGTTCAGCACTGTAGAAGCAGCTGACGCTCTCGGGCGAAAATGTAATGAACACTCCATTCATCCGAGGCCGTAGCATAAGCGTTTCGCTCGCAGCATACTTTTTATGCTACGCTCAGCCTTTCAGCTCGTGGTGCAATCCAACCAATGAATTCGAGAAAGCAAATTTTTGAGCGAATTCGCCCCAATGTTTTGAAAAAAGAACATAAGAAAGATAGAGAGAGCGTGAGACAGAGAGGGAGAGATCCGAATGCTTCATTCAAGCTATTGCTAGACGTACGGGTACCATGTGCCTGGAACGCATTACATGAAATAGTCATTGTAAGTTTAAAATAAAGCAAACTTTTGAACACTGAAATGAAGAATCA
>AXCM01010573.1:0-10787 GCA_000473375.1 Anopheles culicifacies
GAAACAATATGTTCATAAAAACAC
This sequence comes from Anopheles culicifacies, assembly GCA_000473375.1. Classification (NCBI taxonomy): domain Eukaryota; kingdom Metazoa; phylum Arthropoda; class Insecta; order Diptera; family Culicidae; genus Anopheles; species Anopheles culicifacies. Next base: position 25 of record AXCM01010573.1, read on the forward strand.
ATCCTATTTTTTGTGACTTCCTCCAATCACCAACGGGTCCCGAAACTCAAGGACATTTATGTAAAAAACAAAATAGCGCATAGAGAACAATATAGGGGGAAAATAAAAATTTCCCAGCGTGTGATAAAGGCAAGCACTTAGGCTCCTTTTTTTTGTTGCACTTTTCCACCGAGGACATGTTTTTTTTTCTTTCATGAGGCCCAAAACAAGGAACGTCCCACTGGCACGTCCTTATGTACTCCAATGCCGTGTCCGTGAAGTGTAGCGTACGTTTTTTTCCAGCCCATGGGAAGGTTTTTTTTTTCGTTCCTCCCCTATTCTTCTTCATCCCCCAACAACGTGGCTGCTAGCGTTTGCTTCCTCTAGCGTGCGGAACGCCACCACCGGAAGCATCAATTGCTCCCTCTCTCACACACACAATTCTCTGTTCGGGAACGGTGTCTTTTTTTTTGCATTTTCCGTTTTGTGTTTTTCCATTTCCACCCATCGGGGTGAGACACCATCGTTTCCCATAGCCAAGTTGTAGAGGGTGGCAAGTTGTTATTTACCCAGTGGAAAGGAAAATGGCAAAGAAATCGTGTTTTTTTTCTCCTTCTTCTACCGAGCGCTTTCGTTGAAGAAAAATAGTGAAAAGGAAAGCAGGAGTTTTTTTTCTTCTCCCCATTTCTCTATTGGTTGATTTGGGGTAGGGAAAAAGTTACCCCAAAGCGATGGGGGAATGAAAAAAAAAAGAAAACAAATAGAATTGACTGCGTGGAATGTGATTTTTTTTGTTTGTTTCCCTGTATTCTGAAGCTTCCGTCTATTGGTCAGTGGAAAAAGACCTGCTATAGGTGGAGCAAGATAATAGCGTTGGGATGAAAAATCCGCTTAAGAGAACACCTCCATTTTGGGATGCACACGCTCTTTTGAGGAGACATCTTTTTGGCTATTTCACTAGGAATTTCCTCCATACACCGTGACAGCCTACTTTAGAGCAGAACGATCTCAATCACATCTGATCGTGGGATCCCGCGTTTGGAAGGGTCGATTTAGTTTCACAAGCGTATCGGCACGGAGTCGAATGATGTGCGAACTGCATCGCTAACTTCACCAAGGTTTTTGCTTCCCCACGCTAAGCATGGGTAATTAAATTCCATGCAGGGAAGATACCGTGGCCATTGCCGTGGCGAATGCACTCCACCCAACAAGAACTTCACAGGCACATTTCTTAATTAACCATACAAGAGCACACCCCAAATCCGATGCTCGCGTCGATGAAGCTGACAGCGAAGTGGACCAAAAATAGACCCCCATCCCCGGGTTTCGGACACACGCTGACGCGGAGGTCAGTCGCTGGGAATGGTTTAACATTTTTCCGTTAATTGTTCGTGAACGACTGGGCGACTCCGTTTTCGGGATTTACGCGGGTGCGTGCGTGCGCTCCCATCTGGTCACGATTTGGAGTGTCGCAAAACACAGACGCACAGCGTTTGGGTTGTTAATGGTTTGCGCACGCGTTTTGAGACATTGGGTCAGTTCGATAGATGGTCGGTTGTTGGTATGCGTTCTTAGGGTGAGCAATATCCCCCTAGAGGGTAGCTTTTGGGCGGAAAAATTGGAAAAATGGTGGAATTATTTTTAATAAATAAACTCTTCTCTTATTCACCTTGGAGAAATTTGAGATTAAGCTATGTGACTTACAATAAATTTAATTTAAAATTAATGTCTAATACCTTTAAAATATTCTTCTGCTGCGGCTTCTATTGCTCCACTACACCTGTGTTTGTGTTCTTTCCCATAACGATATTGAATTTCACGCATTCTTCTCCACCACAGTCACGTTCATGGCACGGCTTAACGTTCACAATCCATCGCTACGGCAGCATGCGACCGTCCGCTCATGAGCCCCAACCTGAACTTTGACTTTTCCATCGACAGACCGTGTTCTATCAAAAGCAAAACTTTAGCACTGTACAGCTTACGAAAGGGACTGTCCCATCTTCCCCGGAAGGACTGCCTTCTGAGCACATCCTCCCCATTGCTCACTCTATTGCACGCCGGCAGTCCAACACATCCCGACGGAATGGATTCTTGATACGATCGCACAAGGTGAGGATGCGAACCGGAAGACGTGCCACAATTCGTCCACTTTGTTATCAAACTGGACGAATTGGGATATCCGTCAGGCCGGTTCCGTCCTTTTGCTGGATGTGGTTTTAATCTCGATTCATCCCTTACCCGGGCTGTGAAACTGTTGTGTGGGCTGCAGATGAGCGTGAGGATGGATTGTCGACGGAGATCGGTCACCACTTCCAGTTGGGCAGTCCCGATTGCTGAGTGCAGTCCCGTTTTTGGAATACCTTCCTCCAACAGAGAATTCAATTTCCTCGGGGAAGGTATATAACTTTTCTTACAACAAAAATACCTTTTTTTATCTAAATTCTTGGGAAACAAAGCAAGTTCCCTGTGGCGATTTCAATAGAAATTGTTCCCGCCCGCACGCTGCACAGAACAGAAGCACAAAAATAGATCATCTACGTTGCTTGCGATCTGCGTCTGATGGCGTGCGTCGGGGGTTGTTTAAATGCGCGGAACCTCGCGTTTGACCTCGTGCCTTGGACAAGGGACTGCTTGCCTTGACGTCTGTTTGTTTTGGAAGCAAGACAACGTTGGGGAATTTCCAACCATGTTTCCAAGCTTGACGATGAAACTAGAGCACGTGGCTCTATTTTCGTGCAGTGATCATTTTACAATGTTTGCCCGCGGTGGCTGGTGAATGACTGCTAATGAGTAAATCATTCAGGCAGAACTAGAGTGTGACAGGGTGTTGTTTGCTTCGGTAATTGTGAGCAAACAATTCGAAAGTAATATAATACTGTCACGATTTAAATTGAACAGAAATATGATTTAAAATCCTCATACTTTAAAGCAAAAAAAAAACAGAAGATTAAAATCTATTGCTGTTGCTATTAGCACATCAGCGCCATTAATATTTTGAGCGACGATGGCAATTATGGAATGAAAAACATTCGCCACTAAAATATGGGCCACTTGTAAGCGTTGAATGGAAACATGACGTTTGTTGGTTTTGCACTTTGTTTCCCATTTTTTATCTTTGTGGAACAGTCATACAGATAAAACGGTTTTCCATAACCAATTTTGTGCCATAAATAAACACCGGCTCAGGTATTCGCGATCTTGTTTCGCTGTTCATTGGTCATCAAATTTACGCTGCCTGTCACAACCTACCTTCTTCGCGCAATTTTACAAGAGCGCCAACAACAAATTCCTAACGCGCGATCTTAGAGCCACCGACACGGACGGTATCTGCTTCCATTTGGCACGTCCTCAACGCGGTTAACGCTTGGTTAATTGATTAGTTTCACATTTTAATATTTTATCCTCGCAGCCAAACTATAACCACACAGCGAATGTGAGGGGGAAAAGAACGGTCCATTGACTGTACGTGCTAATCCGTCTTGGTGGTCTCGGGATAAAACGAGATGGAGATTTATTTAGAGTCGCCGCCGCTCTTCCATCTCTGGTTAATGAGGAAAGCGAAATCTAATGCAAAAAAAGGAAGGAAAAAAAAAACACGCAAACGTTTGGCACATGAACAACACTGTCTTCTGTATGCAATCGTTCATAACTGTGAGGGAATTATGATGTAGTGAAATTGTTTGGCTCAATTTGGCACAACATATGTAAGCGGACGGACAGTCATTATGCTGCCTGTACAATGTACTATTGGTGAGTACAGGTGAGTAAGAATTTAAAGGAAAAAAAGCTACTCATCATTGAAGAATTTCGGTGATGGTTAAGTCCATTTTTCCCCAACGAGTAGTGGAACAGTTTGTGAGGAGTAGCTTACCATTGGGAGGAATAATAAACGATCCAAAAATAATCTCCTTTGAAACGGTGGAACACAAAACAATACGCTTTCTCTACGCATGTGCGCTTGTGTATTCAAGAATCTTTGAATTGATGGTACGGATCGATTTTAAAGTAAATAATCAGCTGCCTTTAGAAGTGGAAAAAGTTGTTTATTATTTTAGTTTATATAATACATATTATTGTTTAAGTCTACACATGCAAGATTGTTTAAAATAATTTAAATCCTCACTAAAAGGAAACGTTTTTTAATTTAATTATTTTCTGTATTGAAAAATAAAATTAATCAATAACAAATTACGGATTTTTATTTAAATTTTTCATAAAATATATAGTTTGAAAACATTTTTCCTAAAAATGTTAATAACCAATGATCAATGTGCGTTTGAATCGCAATGAAATATGTCAACCTCGGAAAGCTTGCATACTTTCAGGTGTATTTGGCGCAGCTTTTAGATCTGTAGAACCCTACAATGCAGGAACATTTGTAGAGCTTTCTTGTGCTTCTTTGTTTTTTATTCACAAAATATGGTTATTTGCATAAAGCAATGTTGCGTTACTGATAATTTATTTACAAAATAAAATTTAAAATTAAATTGGTGTCTTTTTTCATCAAAACGTTAAAATAAGTATTTTGTTCATTAAAGTGTAATAATAGACCAGTGCATATATTCTTTCATTTGAGGCTAATCTTCTTTTACAGCAACTTTTTTTTCAACAAATGGGAAAATAATCAACTTGCATGTTTCATATTATCAATGGCAGCATGGACATAAATCTCTCACATCTCAAACCTGATGGTGTGCATTATCGTTATCGTACAACGCTCGAAAAAAACTCGTTTGATAAGTTGATGCTCAGCAGATAAAATACTCACGCATACAACTTGCAATTGTATTCCCGGGAAGTCGGGTTTCATCTGCAACCTCCCATTACGGTGCCGGAATGCTATCGGTTCCATTTAGGAACCCACATCAATCCGCTGGAACACCACAAACTGACCACTGGAAAACAAGTTCCCAAATCAAGCGTTTTGCCTGTCAACCAGTTTCCACTGGCAGATGGTCGCTTGCATTCTCGGCTTTAATAAACGGATGGCCAATTTGTGTCGGTAGCTTCTGTATTATACACAAAAGTCCACACAATACGACCTGGTACACGATTCCTGCCTGCGTACTTTGTGGCCGATGGTGACAATGATGCACCTTCTGTACTTCCCACGTGACTGTGGATCTTCTCTTTATTAGCATCTTTTATCGATTAACTCATTAGCTGCCTTCGTACAATTTGCTTACGCAAGCAAATTTGGTTCTAATTGTAGCTTATTACCCCTCGCGAGGAAATCCAATTCACTGCTGCGTAGGGGGTTTACAAAAACAGAAACCTCTTCACGACGTGGCAACGACGCGACCCGGTACCACCATCTCCGGAACTGGCTTCAACCATCCCACTAGAATGCATTTCGTAAGCGATCGGCTTTCTCATGGGAGGAAAACAATTTCGTTTCCTTTCCGGGAGAATCAGCTGCATCGATCGTTAGAGAATGCATTCCGGGCGGTTGGTGAAGATCACGGAAGACGGTGCGGTCGGTCTGCTGCCATCTACGGACGGTTTGCGACGAGTTGTGAATGTAAAGGGGTGATGTCCCACAGGGCCGAGAGCGGCCACGAAAGGGTGAATCACGAAACCATTATCATGAGTTGATCGCCAGTGGAGGAGATCTTATTGAAAGATCGGGAGTATGCTTCACTAGCGATGGTTTTACGGTTCATCACAAAGAGTGCAAGTGAATGAAACAGCTGACCAGTACTTCCAAAGAAACTCCAAATGGCTTCCTCAAACATCAGACGGAGAAATCAAACCGTGGGTTGTGTCCACTAACCTACCCAAAAGTGGTCCACCCACTCTAATCCGGGCGGTACATTTCGGTAAGGCATGAGTTCCGATCCGCCTCTGACCAGCGTGCCAGTAAAGATCGTGATCGGTGTGGTGCGGCACGGTGCGGTACGTCCGGGTATTTGCTTCACGTTTTTTATCGCCCGCTCGTCATCTCCGCTTAATGGCTTGTTCCGATGGTGATTTGAGCGACGGGGTCAAATGGACTGTCCCCCTGTATCTTGAATAAAACCAACTCTTCCACGGTGGGGCCGACCAAATAACGTACCTTAAAAGCATATAGCAGTGGGAAAGAAAGACGAAACAACAAAACCAACACTCACCCGGGCGCCTTAAACGGTTGGGGCGGCTTCCAAATTTGGGTGGAATAAATTAGATCAACCGCCCGTGGGCATTGCACTGCGGGTGAGTCGTAAATGTCAACCGTGGTGTGTAATTGATTTTTCAGATGATATTGTGATTGCATACACAACTGGGAAGCTTAAATCAAGAGTAGGCTATAAAATTCAGACATGTTTAAATTTGATAAAAATTAATCTAATTTTATTAAAATTACTGGACAGAGACCAGAAAGGAATGTTTAAATTTGAATTTTATGTTTGCCTGAATGTCATGTATACAATAGGTATCGTGAACATCAGGGACCTGTATTTATTTAGCTTTTGTCGGATAAACAGCCAAAAGACTTTTAGAACCCAAATTATATGAAACCATGTTCTAATCATGCACAATTAAGACAAGACTTTTTATTCATTTTTGCTGTAAATAACCAAATAAAAGCGGTGCAGTACAAAACATCAATCTGTCTGGTTGACAAATCGACTAAAACCGTTGTTATCCAAGACTCGAACCAAACCGAAAGCAAACCCGAAGCAAATGAGAGAACATCTATTAATTACGTAACGAAAATTTTGTTCCATCTGCTACTAGATTGGTCGAAGAAGTTATTAGATTGCTAACTTTCTGTCGTTTGATGTGATTCTTTCTAAATTATTTTGAGCTGTTTATAAATTTATCGTTCAATCAGTCCATTCAATTTCCCATTTACAATCTGGTATCCATTCTGAGGTTTCCGATTATTCATAAATTTTTAGCCATTTGTCGCATTTTATCTTCTTCCATTATTTTAATTTCCTACAAATACTACACTTTTTTTTTTCTTCGAGCAATTTGTTACTTTCTGTTTGACACGGATTGTAATATCCAAGATTTGTTATATCGGTTCTTCATCTACACATTCAAGGTGTTAAGGAAATTATAAAATACAGTTTACATTCTAAAAGATGTGTTCAAAAGTTCGTGTTTTGGCTGCATCTCATTATACCTTACGTTATACAAATTGACTTTACCTCCTTTTCTAAGTTTCATGAGAAAATATTAATTTCCATTCGAAAAATGCTGCTCACTTCAAAATAACATTTAATTTTTGCATATTAATACAAATATAAAAATATATAAAATCTTTTTTTTATTTCTGTACATAAGGCTGCCAATCCCTGCCAGAACCTTACAAATGTTACCCATGAGAGAATTGTCTAAATCAGCAACTGTGTTAACAGGATCCAATTTAAACTTCGAAGTGTTTAATTTAATATAGAAACTAAATTTGATTGCATTCATTTTATTAATTTCAGAACATGAAAGGTAACTTAAAAAGAAAAAATCACCCAATTGGAAAATAGTTCATTGTGTTAACAGTGCTATTTAGAATTTAATTTCCAGATTCTTGCCCAAACTTCTCATAGTAGTGAAACACTACTTAGACAGCTTTCAACATGTCTTGAGCTCAGTTTCCAATTTTTTGAACATCACTACTCATGCATGACCAGCCCAGATCTAAGTTCAACCTACAAGCGACTCCCTCTCAACGCAATATCCACAAAGTATAGCTTTCTTTTAAATCGAGAAAAAATAAACAATTTTTAGACGTCCACCGAGAAACACACTTTCTCGCACAAAGGACGCAGAGGACTATGGCAATACAAAATCATGAAACGAAAAAAACACGCAAGTAATTCTGCGCTCCAAGCCAGACAATCTTGAGACGATTGAACCGGAGAACCGGAGAGTGGTTACAAAAATAGTGCGTCGGTCAAGGAGCGTTCAATAGGGTGATGTGCACCTGTCACGGTTCGTAGCAAACACGCCACACACCGAGCATCGAACGGATGGATGGATGCTGGACGTCACCTACATCATCCGCCCATACAGATGCGTGTCACAGCAACTGGTGAACCGGCTTCTAAGGGGTATATCCATCCAAAGTGAAGACTCGCGTAATATGATACAAATATTCTCCCCCCGTTTTGCAACGAATCGACCGACCGTTTCACGACCTGTCACAAACGGAAAGCGATTGCTGGCGCAAAGATGCTCGGTGCCGGCTTTGGGGCACCTAGCGCTCGTTACAAGGTGTTGGAGAAGTGTTGATGCTAGGAATCAGAGTTGGCTAGGTGGTAGCCAGCACCGCTACGTAAGTCGGGAGTGATTTGAGCTTCTTCGAACGAATGTGTCGAAAGGAAGTGACAGCTTATGATTTTCGCAAAGGTGCAGAAGTACGATTTGAGCGCCTGTTGCCAGTCCAAGTGAGGATGGATATGGTGTCACAGTGTGTGATACGAGATGTGTTTACTCTTGAATTTAACATTTTCTTGCCATTATATTTTATTTTTTACATTTTATTTATTATATTTTTTAAACTAAAATTAAATTTTCATAAAATAGGTCAACGTATTGCAATTTTTATAACAAGTAGAGCTTCAAAATTAATGAAATTATTATAATTTCAATATACAAGAGAAATATTATTTTTATAACATTCGACTCAACATTGTTTACAAAATAAAATAGAAATAAATCAAACAAATAGTAAAATATTGCCCCCAAACGATCCATCCTACCCAGATTATGGGAATCGTATGTTAAACACGTTAATACCAAAACATTATGCATATTCATACACTTTTCTACACAAAATTAATGGCACCGCTTTCATTCAAGCTTCAATCATCCATTCTCTAATGACCAAAACCCCCATCAAACTCCACACAAACAACCGAACAACCCGGAACGACCGTCATCCATCCCTAATCCCCGTGCGTTGGAAATTTGTCATCCGAATAAGCGATAAACTATTACGGGATGTAGCGAGACTGCACTGCATAGCATCACGAGGTCAGTGAGGTTAAAAATTAAGAGCATTTTTTATGCTCAAAAGTTTTGCCCACAACCATTTCCGAAATGCCGTCCATTAATCAACAGCGTGGAGGAAGGCGAAGGAGACAGACACCGATCGTTTCGTGCTGTCCTGTTGTTCGTACGCCCACATCAAAGCCATGATGAGCTGAGGATCGGAGTGTTGGTGTATTTATTTACCATTCCGAAAGGCATTTTAAATGTATTCATCATAATGCTTGTGTGATGTTTCTCCATGATGCTGTTGCAGTGGGCAGATTTTTCTTATTTTCAAAAACAAGCTCCCGTTGTACGAGTGGGTGTGATTGACCAGAGGGACGGAAAAACAGAAAAAGTCAGAAAGCAAACAACCACTGGCTACACTCAGAAGGGAAAACATCGCAAACGTGTATCGTGGATCAACATGAGATGAAAATGTAAAAAGACAGTACCACGAGCGATCATCCAACAAAAGATACACTGTTTGGATAGGGATCACATCTAAGAGGTGGAAAAAGAGTGTGTTTCACGCTTCGCTTCTGATGCAAAGATCAGTGATCTTGTTCGCGACTCTGGCACGGGATAAATGTACACACGCTAGAACAGACATTTTCAATTAGTCTGTCAAGTGCCTACGGTGACATGTGCGGGTCGTGACTTCTTTGCCATTGCACATCGGCGCGTCTTGGCTGGACGGAAATTGGTTCCGAATGGTGACATTGGCTCGTACGAAGATGGATTGCAATTTGATGGACGTGACCGAGTGAACAGTATGATCAATAATGCTCGTTCGGTGGCATATGCGTTTGTTGTGACTGTTCCCGTTGTGGAACGGAGCCAAGAAAAGAAGTGCTATACTGTCTGACGTAGACAAATCGTTCATGAGGTTTAACTGCACAAAGCTAATAGAAAGAGCTATGAAGGCAGACATGACAAGTGGCGCGAGAATGTTGGGAGATTTCCAGCGAGGCGTTCAATACTTAATATCGATCACTTCACACTTGCTGCTAATGCCTGTTGTGATCTTATGAAGATTGTTTCCTTTTGCTTTCTATTTTGAATGACTCGCAGGTCGAAATTGGTATGTCCAAAGAATAAAAAAACCCAATACCTCTTGAGTGTGTTGAGATATTTCTTTTTTATTTGTTGGCTGAAAGATCTAAATACCTTCAGCTTGTGGTCTCTGAGATATACTCTCTATTTGTGTATTGATAATCTGCTCTATCTGTTCTTCATTGTGGGAGCATACTTTGGAGCTCTTTCGCAAAAAATATGGTCGGTGCTTATGGAAACACTCTGTCCATATGGACAGAGGAGGCGTGGTAGGCCCAAACTGAGATGGAGTGATGGCGTGGATGCGTCCGCTAGAACGCCCGGGATAACGGATTGGAAGACGACGGCGCTGGACCGCGAGCGGTATCGTGGATTGGTGTAGCAGGCCAAGACCGCGAAGCGGTTGTAGCGCCTGATAAGTAAGTAAGTAAGCTTATGGAAGCAATTCAGCGGATGCTCACAAGATACGGAAGCAGGCTACTCTCTTGGATGGCTGGAGACACACACCCATCATACGATACTAGGTGCTTATTGTTTGGTGCTTCATCCACTGTCAGTTCGTCGTAAAATAGATCAATGTCTTTCTTGTAGGCGACCTTCTTGACAACTCTTTTTAATATTTTAAGATCAAACCACTTTTTGACATCAAAGAGAACCTTTAGACCACAAGCTGTACGACTTTTATGTTTCAAAACCCACCCATCGAGGGCGTCTTTGTGTTTTAATTTATACATTTTAAAATTATTGACGGAAATTTTTGTAGACGC
>KI425415.1:3406-13552 GCA_000473375.1 Anopheles culicifacies
CAAAGATGAACGATCGATCAACCGATGCGGGGGGAGAGGTGTAAGAAGGAGAAAAGAAACGATGGTGGCGGGACTGTGTGTTTGTACATTTGACTCCTACGATCGTGGTTCAACTCCAGATGGAATTGATATTTAGCGGTGTGCCCGTCTCTCTCTCTCTCTGCGTGTGTGTGTGTACTCGGGAGTTTGAAGATTACAATGATTGTTATTATTATTGTTATTGCCACATCGAATGATGAACGATCGTTTCGGGCTTTTTTTTTTCTTTTCCTCCCCCGTTTCTACACACAGAACTGCATTTTGTAAATGTGTCTGAGTACTAGTGTGTGTGTGTGTGTTATTAATTGCAGCGAAAAAAAAGGTGCATGAGAATGGATAAGAAAGAACCGGCAGCAAATATGGAAGGAAAAGATGATTCAACGCGATACGGAGGTGCAATGACTACGTGGCGGCCATTACGGTGGATGCACACAAGCAATGGCTTTTGTTCTCTGCTGGAATGCCGTCTGTTTTCATCTGTAGTTTTTCACATCATTTTGTAGATTGTTTAAATACTTCTTTTTTATGTGAAAAGTGAACTTTATTTTTGTTTTTTAAAACATATTTTCACAAAGCAATTCTTTATAATGTTCGTATATAAAAACTAACAAATTTTGAGGAGTTTTAACACTGTTTTAGCTATCTTTTGAGGAAATAAATAAATATTATTATTAGTTTATTTTCAGTTTTCTTTCTTTTATTTTTCACAGTCTTTCTTTTGCTTTATATTTCCTTGCATTTCTTATTTTATTTTTATTGGAATTAATAAACGGATTAAACTTGCTCAAAAATACATATTACTTGCATATATATGATCAGAACTTTTAACAATAATTGTTGCCGATATATTTATTTCTAGGCTAATAATAGATCTTTAACCACAATCGGCTCATAGTACTGCCGATCGATTATTCTACTCGGTACATAAATCGCTCACTCGTGTCCCCCAAATGGATCGAGTTACAGCTGAAACCGGTTGAAGTGGAAGGGGAAAGGTGATTTGCGTTTACTTGTCGGACAAACGAGCAGCAAAATAGTGCTTTTTTTTAATTCTTTCTTCCTGTTTTTCTGTTAGTGCTAAAGTTTATCACCAGTGCAGCTTGTGTGCTTAACCGAATCTAAACAACGCTTAGGTGGTGAGCTATTGCAAAGCGGGCGCCAGACCGTCAACCAACCGTTGACGTTAATGAAACATTAATAATAATTTAAATTTGTTAAGAAGTCGCGTTCCTTCGGTAAAACAATGTTTGCCCCACACAAACTGCTTTGCTAGCACCACCACTACCACCATCAACATCAGCCAAACAACAGTTTAATTGTTGAGCAGGTTGTGAGGGCTTCATACGGGGCTGATGTCCACTGTCAGCTTGGTGGGATACCATTCCCTACACAGCATCACAACGCATAAAACGGCGTACCATGGTTCTTTGCTCTCTGCCTTCCCCAAACCCCCATCTCCCCCCATCTTCCCTCTCCTCTTTCTCACTTTCCCGCTGTGTCGAAATATTGATTTTAAAGAGGTGGACGTGAATGAAGCGACCAACAACAACAACAACCACCGAAAAATTCTCCCAAAAACACCACGAGCGCAGTAGGAAAGAAAAACGCACCGAAAAACCACTTAAAATTGTAGCACTTTGTTGCCATTTTTACATGAACTGTGAGATGAAATGATTAAACTGTAACCCCCTTTCGTATGCGTACGTGTGCACGCGGTGTACGCATTAGTGGCTGTGTCGGGCTGCATGTCGTTGTCACACACTAAAACAAAAAAACAAAAAAACCGAAACCCACCCCCATCTCTTCTCACCCTTTCCCATTCCCTGTTTTGGGCTTGTTTCTTCTGTTAGAGAAAAATTAGAGAAGAAAAACAAATCAAGTTTAAGGTGGTTTTTCCTTTGCGTCTAAGTTCATTTCCAACGGCCTACTTATACACATACACACACACACAGGCTCACGTACACACAAAGAGCACTGGAGTCTGGGCATTAAAAAAGGAAGGGGTGGTTCAAGTGGACGCACACACAAACACACACACACCAAGATACAAACACACACTCACACACGCGCGCGTTCGTTTGAAATAGTTGCTTTGTGTTTCTTTGTGACTTAAAGGTTCGATTAGTTAATTTGTTATCTTTGTGTGGTGTTTTTTTCTTTTTCTTTTTTGTTTCATAATTTTGAAAACACACATAGCCCTTTTTCTTTACGCGTTTTCATTCTTTACATGGTGTGTGTATGTGTGTGAGAGGTTGTGCCAGGCTTATTTTTCCGATTTGGAAACTCTTTCCACACACGGTTGACTGATGATTGAAGATAACTGCAAGACGAGACCGTAAACACACTAAGTGCGTTACCAGGAACGGGGGGAGGGGAGGGGGAGGAAGAGAAGGGAAACAAACACACATGCACGCACGCACAGTGCACGTAATGTGCATGTTCACCTTCGCTTCCATTTTGCTGTGGAACAGAAATATGATTGATTGATGGTGGCTCCATGCTCCAGAGTCGCCCAGGGCAATTTTCTTTGTCTGCAAAGGGGAAACAAAAAATTAAAGATTAAAAACACACATGAGCAAGGATGAAAGTGTTTATCTTTTTCTTTAGGAAGTATATTTTTTCCCGTAAAAAAAGAATTGTTTTTGGAAAATAACATAAAGTTATTAATTATCAGAAACAATTCCCAAAGAGATATTTAATTGCAACAAAAGTTATACTTGTGTTAGTTTATTTATTTATAAGTGTAGCATGAGCATAATAAAACAAGAGATAACAAATACATTCAATTAAAGTGCCCTAATTGTGAAATCTTTTTGATTGAAAAGCGATGACTCTTTAAGTGGATTCGCGTTCAAGTAAAGTTACACACATAGCTCAAGGATGTGCTTGCTATAGATGCGCCTTTGCATCGGATACGAATATCTCCGGGCACGGTTTGCAAAGTATGTTACCCCGCATACACATGCACACATACATACCCACGCACGCAGACACACATGAGCACGAGCACGAGACACAAGACACAAAAGAGCAGAACAGACTGCTGGCCACGCACAAACGGTGAACCAGCAACGAGCGGCCACTATAAATGAGCGATCCGACTGCCATCGCACCCAACGAAGCAGGGTCGAAATGAACATCGATGCCGTACCCAGCCCACGCCCGCCCCGCAGCATCCGTGCATCGGGCAGGGTGGAACTCACGCACTCGTGCGTGTACGGGCACGGAATTTTCCCCGCTTTGTTTGCGTTCGGGTGCGACGGTAATGCCGTTCGGGTCATCCCGTACCGTACCGGTGAGTGGCCGCATCGTACAACGAAACCCAACCGCCACAGCATGATGGGCGGAGCTACGAATGCGCGCGCGAAGCCGGACGGAAGATTTCTTTGTTTTGTTCCATCGTCCAATTCATCCGCCTCCTCGCGCCTTGCTACAACGACCTATTCCAACCCTATCGGGAGAAACGGAAGATGTGGAGCAAAAAAAACCCACACACACACACACACAGTTACAGATACATACGGTAAAAAAAACCCCACCTGGATCACGCACGAACCCTGGAGTTTCTTGAGTGCATATATGAGTGAAGGGCCCTGTTAAGGCTGGGAAAAAGAAAGAGAAGAAGTGCGAGCGATAAAGAGAGAGAGAAAGAGAGCGAGCTGGATATCGAGAGTGAGTGAGAAGAAGAGGAGGAAATGGTATCTGGAAAGTGTAGGCGAGGGGGTGGTGGTGGGGAAAGCGGACAATCTGCGTCGCAGCTGTGTGGATGCGAACGGTCGGCACTTGCCTTCTGTCCAGTTTTTCGTCCTCGTTTACCTTCCTCCCGTTGCAGCGAGGGGGTTTATGTTTCGTGTTCACGTTACTTTGTGTTGCCCTTCTTTGTTCGCCGTTCAATCATGGCCCTTCATCCCCTTGGAGTGCACCCCCAATCATACACCCCCTAATATGAGGGAAAATGTCTAAAAACGTCATATGGAAATGATTTTCGCATCACCTTTTCATTCACGATCAATGCTTCCATTTCCGGTTGCCACGTGTACGCAAAACACACTCACACACACATACGCACACCGGAAACATAAGAGCCAAAAACACCTCCTCTCTACACGATCATGCGAGTAACGGTCGAAATTTTTGTTTTTCGTCGAACCATCTCATCTCGGGTTATCATCTTCCAAGAAATTAGCGATCGCCCCAAGGGTTGTGTAAATGTCTACGGCACTATTCGCACACACCCGGGCGCACCACTTGAAACACTTGTACGCCCAATGATCTGGGGTTTTTTTGTTTTTTGGTGCAGAGCAAGCGTCGAGTGCTCCTATATCGTCTATCTGCCCACGGAACCTCAGCTGCACGTGTTTATCTCACATTTACCGAGGGCGTTGGGGAATTCTGTTGTTGTTGTTTGCTTCCCTTTTTCGATGGAACACTCGATCACGACCGGGCACGGCACGGACCAATCTGCAAGATGAATTTATTTTCAAACAAATCATTCAATTTTGCATTGTAGCTAAAAGACGATATTAAATATACTTTAATTATTATTTTCAAAATAATTGTAATTATACTTTAATATGTAAAATGATTTTTTAATCATCCAATTTATGCTTAACCTTTTTTTATACAAAAAAATTGAATTATTTTTAGTTAACTATTGATTTCACTAAACCTTTCGCACGCTTTGAGCGTAGCGTTTTATCAAAACCGGAACAGTGCAAAATATGCGACCATATCAGCGGTCAACAACCGTTGGCAGTCTGCCGCATGACCCTGAATGCTTGCTGTTTACTTAAAAAATAAGAAGCGCTAACGTTATATCAACATTTGCATGATTTAAAATGTGTTCTCTACTTGAATGATTATTCGCGAATGTTTCGTTTCACAATAAACAGCTAACCACTTCTATTCCTTCAAAGGGTTTTCCATCACCACCATTTGCATATTTTCCCACCGTACTGACCTTTGTCAATGTGTAGCGTTGGTGCGTGTGTGTGTGTGTTCCTGGCCCTCGTTTCATGCCGTAATTGAATTATTATTTTGTCTATATACCAACACCAACATGCCCATGGGTGTTCGATTCACTGGATTACAGCAACATCTCCTTTAGCTGCACCATTACCAAACAGGATCGGCGTTTTGTCGCCTCCGGTGCTAAATGGGCACGTCGCACTGCAAATGCAAACCCCCTACACCTTCCATATGGTTCGACTTTCATACACATTTTCTTGCTTTTTCTTTTGCTGTTCTGTTTTTTTTTCTGCTGTGCACATCTGTGTACGGGATCACTGTTTTTTTTTCTTTTTTTCTCTCAACTTCAAAACACGTGTACCACACGGGCACGGGAAACATTCCTTGGGCGCAACGAAAGCCAAGAATACCGAGACGGTAAACGAAACCGTTTCCGATTGTTTGGCGCAAAGAAGACGCAGGAAGTAAGCATTACAACACGATTGAGAGTAAAGGAACAAGAAAGCGACAGGAGCACCTTGTGGAAAGCTGTTAAAGTATTGTTGGTGGGCGCCTGCTTTGTTCGGCTTAGCAAATGTTTGGTTTAATTATTTTATTGCTCGTAGCTGTCAAATATTCACACACAAAACACTATTGACATTTTAAGAATTACTGTTTCGAGAATGTTTTCTAGAAGAAATGATGTTTAACTAGTTATATTTATTGATTTCCCGAAACCTTTTTACGGTAAACTTACAATTTAAAAGGTCCCCGTTCCTTTTTTGATAATTATTAAGCGATATTGTTTTGCATTGCATACTTGCAGGCGAATTTATACAATATCGAAATGAACGAATGAATGAATGAGGACTCCATTCTACCATTTTCCTAAAATGTTTTATAAATTGAATCTTTGAAGTAATTGTTGGTTTATTTCAATATTTCCCATTTGTTTCCAAAAAAAGTCTAAACGTAGGCAATTTATGACACTTGCAGAGGAACACTTTCCTTGTCTAAATTTTAATTTTTAATAGCTTAGCCTTTACGAGTTATTTATTAATCATTTCTTGTTTTTATTTTCCGGTTTTCTCCCCCCACTCAAAAAAAAGAAAACGATTACAAACCATTCCCGTTTTCCCGATTCGTTACATTTTCTCTTTACGCTTACAAACACGATTAATTGTACGATCCTGCACCACCATGATGGCTAATCGTTTTGCCGTTTGCTGAAAATGAACAGCAAACCCCCTCAAACATCTTTTCGTCCCCCCCTCAACCCCTCACTCCGCCTCTCCCCAATCGCATCACCTGCAATCGGTTGGCAAAATTGGTCAAACTTTGTGCCAAACCAATGAAAATGGTCGTTTCTTTTGGGAAAATCTTTTCCTCAAGCGCAGTGCTTGTAGCACACGTTTTCGCTGCTTTATTGCTTGCCAAAGTTTTAATTCCCCATTTGTGCTAACGGCAACACGAAAAGGGTACACCAGCCTTACCCAGAGCATGCTCAGGATCGGGCGTCGGGTGCAGCTAAAGGTTAATGTTAAATGAAAGAAACCGCCCTCCCACCCACCTACCCACCCAACATAGGAGGGAAGGGGTGAGAAAAATACAAAAAAAAAGTGTGCTAAATGTTTACACCAACCTGACGGCAGTCCGGCTGCTGCAGCTTCACCGCAGCCGTAGGCAGTTGAAGAGGAAGAAGGTTCCGCCTTTTCTTAGGATGCGAGCATGATTTATGTTCGATTAAGCGGAGGTTAAGGTTAATCCTTGATGAGGCCCGACCGTATTTGAAATAAAAGGCAGCCCAACCCTTCGCCATCAAAATGGCGTTCCCTTTCGTGGGAGCGTCGGGGGAAAATCTGTTGAGGTGGAAAATAGCCCTTTTTTCCCACGTGCTTCAAAAGAAACAAAACACAACAAAAAAAAAAAAACAGCGAAATGCTCACCGAACCGCGCCCGTTTGTAAAAACACCGAACGATGGGTATTAAAACTTGCCATTGGAACGAATTAAAGTAGCTACCACGGCTGTGGTTAATTACCGCTGCACGGCGAATCCGAACATTTCCGCGCCATCAATGGGGTTAGGCAGGTTGAAATGGGGGGGATAGGGGATGGGAGTGAGAGAGAGAGAGGGGGTGGGGGATGATTTTACATTGGCAGACCCACCCCCCACCCCCCCCCCCCTTCCCTTAAAATGAATCATCATGCAGCTCTCGAAGATGTTTGCTTCACCCCCAAAGGTTGAGGGAGGGGGGTGATGGGGTGACTTACACATTATTATGGCGCCCGTTGGTGACGATTAATGGTGGAAGGGGAGCGGAGGTGGCAAACGGGACATGAATCAACCCCTGCCTTGGCCGCACGGTAAATGACCCCCAGTGGAAATGGAAAATATGCCATTAAGGGTTGAAGGCAGCAGGAGGTAGCTTAACCGGGAACAAAATTCATGCTTCCACCGTAAAGCAAGAGGTCAACATTTTGGTATATTTATTTCGAGTTTTTTTTCCTTCTGTTGTCCCATCCCCGTCTTGGCGCATCATTATTTATGCCCTGCTAAAGGTAGCATAATCCATAACTGGTTAAACATGATCACACATGGACACACGCGCTTTACCCGTATACTTCCGAAAATCCCGAAACCACCAACGAATCACGACAAACGAGACATGAGTTATTCGTTCCCGTACGGTGGGTAAGACACTTTTAAAGAAGTGTCCCAAGTGTGTCTTGAGATGCACGTGCTTTAGTATACACACACACACACGCGTGTGCGCGCACCCTAGCATACATATACGCTACTCGACTTGTCCTTTTTCCGATCGGATTTATGCTATCCATTTAACCCGCTGTACCCCGCTTGGAATGGTGAACCCAAACGCCCATAACTCATCATTTATATGACAGTAAGTATTGCGATATTCGCCGTGCGTTTAGAAACGGGGATTGAAACTACACCGAACAAAATGTGCTCGCATGTGCGTTTGTGAGTGTGTTGCTGGATCAGCCCGCTACGGTAAGAAGCCCGTAACCACAAAGTCATACTTTTGCACGAGGGCGAAATGGTGGGAAAAGGACGAAACAGGTCATACATAAATAATAAAGTGGTAAGAAACGAGGGGGTAGGGGGTGGGAAAGGGAAGGTGTCAAAAGGCATCCTTTCGTATCCGTACGCCGTGGCCGTGTACAGGAAATTGGAATTGGTGTTTCACTCGCGGTGGCCCACTAATAATGTCTTTTCCCCAAATTGGACACATTTTCTTGTTTTCTCTGCTTCCCATTCCTAAAAACCACCACACGCCCCATCAGGAACACCCCACCACATGTGGGATGTGATGAACGGTAACACCTTGCCTTTGTTGTGCGTGTGTTTGCTTTTTATCCAATAAACCAATAAAAAAAAAAACCCATGTTCCGGTAGTAGCGCCTTCAAGTTCAACCACAAGCAACGAGAGCTGTATCCTGGTCACGGCACCGAAAAGCTATTTTCAACGCAGTTCCAACTTTTCTAGTGCCCCTCTTGCGCTGGGACGATGAAGGACAAGGTTGGTGTGCGTGTTTTGTTCGTTGCCAATATTGGGAAAAAGTTGCTTTACAGCGGTAATCTCGCTTGCCTTGTACCGGACGAAACCGGTTGAAATGGGGGGGTGGGTGAGATCGAACTTTTGCGCAAGAAAGTGCAACTAGATCCCACTTCAGCGTAAGATCGTTTGCGTTGGTTAAAATCTAAATGATAAAAGAAAATCGAAGTTGAGTCAATGTGGCAAACACAAGCCGTAAGGCAGCCGGTCTTGTCCTTGTGTTCCCATCCTCCTATCCTTTAAACAGGGCATCCGTTTCCGGATACCGTCCGCCTCCCCTCGCCCCATTGTATACCGGATATACCGGGCGAGCTTCGTTTCGATTAAGTGAAAATATGCACTCTTCGCCTCGCATGGCAGGAGGAGGCGGAAGAGCGTACAGCGTTTCGCAAACTACGAACCAGTGAAAATGGTTTTACTGTTGCCGTTGACACTCGGGCAGGAACTTTTTGAAATGGATCCAAAAACCCTGAAACCGAATCGAATCTCGTAAGGAATGCTCTTTTTCGGTTACTTGCCACCGAAAGAGGGTGAAGGATGGGAGGTGGGGAGGAGAGGGGGGCGGGGGTTGTTATACAAAAGCTGTCCAGTTGGTGCTCGGTTACACGTTTGCAAATCCGCAAATATTCTACACACACACACACGTACTGTTTCTTCCGTTTGCAAAAGATGCAAGTACTACTGCTCAAGGACTAACTTTTCCATTTACTTGCAAAATTATCATTACAAAGCGAGTGCCACAAAACGATGGAAGAAAGAAGGAAGAGCTGGTGGCCGAGTGAAAGAAACCAAGGAGAAGTGAGTGTGTGTGTGTGTAGCTCCTGTTTGTCGATTTCCCTGACGGTGAGGATTTGGGTAAAGCGTAAAGCAGAAGCGTTTACATTCGTCAACGGAACTTGGGAATGTCCGCAGCGTACCGCACGGAACTTGATATTTCCCGTTCCACGTTGAGGTTTCCCCCGGTGTGGGCTAAAAGGTTCACATTTCGGATGCAAAACCACCGTTACGGCACTGCAGGGGAGCGTGCGGTGCATTCGGGTACAAAGGCGAACCTAATGGCGAGCAAAAGCTGCTATTTCCCCGTCCGCTGTGATCTGACCACGGGACGGGACTAACGAGAAAGCGAGCAAAAGAGAGCAAATAATAACGAGCAACGTTTTGCCATACCGGGGCACACACACACGGGGGTTGACGGATCGGTTCTGCCAAAGATGGACTCGGGCTACGATCAATCGGAAAATCAATGCGCTTTAAAGCGCAAACCACCGCGTTACGCGGGAAAACCCCCATTCATCCGCGCGCACGAACAGTATCCACCTAAGATGCCTTGGCCGTTGTTTCACGCTCGGTTAAGCAATCTTCGACATTGCCGGAGCCGGAAACTTTTTAAGCAGGAGGAATTAAAATTTACAACACTCATCGCACCCATGGCGGTCCGCTGTTGTGGGACACCCGAAATAAGAGACGGAACGGCGCTTCCAGGCATACCCGACATCCCGTACCAGAATGGGAATAAAATAGATTGAGCTGCCCAAGGAAAACTCGCACCAGAGAGTATCTTTCTCAAGGTTCTTCGTTTTG
>AXCM01010599.1:0-10782 GCA_000473375.1 Anopheles culicifacies
TGTCATGGCCTAACTGTGCTCGTGATGGTAGATCGGGCACGCAACAAAAAGCTTTGCGCGATAATGAACTCTAGGGTTTTTTAACCCTTCATTGGTAAGGGATTTTTTTGCTATTCGTATAGTCGCTTACATACATTTACAATCCGGTTTTACAGAGGTGATGCAATATCAGACGCTATTATATTAAGAAATAGACAGACACAGTACAGCAGATCGATGGAATAGGAGAGAATCTCGAACTCGACGTGTGATTATAAAAAAACGACATTTCTCAGCGTCATATTTTCAAGAGCAATGGCCGATTTATTACTGCTTTTACATTATATTCCTCTCTGGGAGTACATTGTAGTAGAGATGCGACAATCCGATTCCATCATTGATTTATTTTGATGGTTTTTTAGTTTGATTTTATTTACGTCCTAAAAATCCTCTATTATAAATACAAAGAAAGAGCGAAAACAGTGCACATTTACTGAAAAAAAGTTCTTTAAAATTGTACATTGCTTTTTATGATAATAAAAATATAATTTAAAAAATTATTTACCTCAAAATTTGAAACCAAACTAATATACAATCACTAGCTGATCCCCGTAAATCCAGCTTTACACCGCAATTAAAACCCTCACAATTAACAACTCTATTCCTCTAGCATTTTACAGAACTTCTATAAAAATTAAAAATATTTCATTTTTAGAGTAGTTAAGCAATTCTTGCGAAACGCCTGCATCGATTTGTGGCAATTTTTTTATTCATATTCGGTAGGTAAAGATTAACCTACTGTTAATCCTACCTTAACTATTAGATCACGCTATTATAACGCGCCTTAACTATTTAGCCCTATGATTAGATAAAGTTAGAGTAAAACAGTTTGCATATGAATTTATGGGAAAGGATAGGTTTATGGGGAAGCTAAAATTTGGTTCATACTTGAAACGAATCGAAGGAACGGAGCGAATGCTAACAATCGCTGTCCTGTTGATGCTGCTGGTCGACTCCTCTTCGTGTGCTAACAATACTTCTGCGTGTTTAGCAGCACTCCGATAGTCCGTGTTAATGTCTGGTGTTTTGTGCTGCACAAAAACTTCACTTTATTGTTGTTCTTTTTGTTCAACGGATCAAATTTCTTCCACTGCGCTTTCCAATCAACTCGAAATACAAAACACAACTATTTAAAAGCAAACTTGGCCATCATTGACCACTCTCTTCTGAGGTATGAATTTGAACTGCATTAATAACTTAAGAGGTGTACTTTAATTTATTTCTTTGCTAGTGTTACGTAATAACACAGCAAAAATCAATGAGTACTATGATATGCAGTTTTTGATAGAAAATCCCTCTAAAAGCGGTAGATTCGACCGAAATACTATGACCACAGGACACCTAGCGACATGAAAAGTAAACTGTACCTTGTTCCAACCCTACCACACATGCTCCAAAAATTTCATGCAAATCGATGCAGCAATTTGGCCGGAAATTGATAACAACCAAAACACTAACAGATTCGGATTCGGGGTCCAGAAGATCCAGTATTTGGAATCCGAATTGCTCTTGTCCAGGATCTAATCCCAAAATTCCGATCCTAATCCGATTGCCCCTAACTACATTATAATAGCTATTCGCGAACTATCAGTCGAGCAACTTAGGAATATAAATTCCCCTAGCTGCAGCTGCATATAAAGTTGTTTTAGAGATAACTTCAAGCCTTTTAATTAACAGAATGGACCAACTGGATAATAAAAAAAAAACCATCCATCAAGATCGCAAATCTGGTATCTATTTTGTGTACTTTAGTTTCAATCTCATTAGCTCCATTCAATTTAATAACCTCCACAAAAATAGACCGAGATTCAACCGAGCATCGGGTTAATAACAGTAAGATGCAGTAGACATTAGGAATTATTGCTAACGAAATTTTCAAAGCATAAACATGAAAATGGAAAACGGAAATGGATATCAAATTAAATAATTCTCTCTAGAGCACAAGAACACACCAACCAAGCACTCTGAGAGCAACTTCCTCAAATTACTCTAATTCCCTCTACAAATAAAGAATATCCTCTAGTGGAATTTTCTGCAAATGGCAGCTAGAATGAAACGCATCCAAATGATTAACAAAACCGACCATAAAGCAGCACATTCAAAAGCACACACACGTAGTAAAACTACCAACAAATTGAAGTCTTTTAACACATCCATCGACCAACGCTGACGCAGAGCGATATTATGATTATGATAATGGCTACGGTTATATGATAATCGCCATGCAAAACCATACCCAAAAACAACAAAAATGCTCAGTTTTGACTGGCTCAAGAACGAAACCGACCATCAGCACCGGTGGGGTTGGTCGAAATAGAAATGAACCACTTTACATTTCCGTTTTCACTCTTCTTCTTTTCGTGGTGTATAATTTCCCTTTTTTTTTGTTCATACTTGCAAAAAAAGGATGGTAGAAGCGATACAAGGATGAGGAAAACCTTTCGCTTAAGCTAAGTGACCTCTCGGAAGATTGTATTACTTTTATATTTTCTTCCTACAGAAGAGGGAAAGGGGCGGGGAAACAAAAAAATTATCAAACCAAACCGACGACGACACAAACACCGACAGTTAGCATAATTTGTCGCCACGGAGAACACGACTAAGCAACAACGCGTCGACGCATAATGATAGCAATGAGTGGAGCCGCAAAAGCAACTCAAAGAAACACGCAACAACAACCAAAAAAAAAGCGACGATCATTATAATAACACCGTTGTCGGCGCGTGTGCATCTTTCGTCCTTTATCCGGATGAAAATGAACCGTACCGCTCTGCACAGGACGGCGGCAGGCGGGAAAACAATCATAAAAATTGCTGCTTAATCTTTATATCGCTGTTTTACCATCCGATACCGAAGGTTTTACTCTTTCGCAGGAGATTTTCAAATAAAAAAACGGGAAAAAAAAGATGAATAACGAATCCCTCCGTCTTGCAGACACTCTCGCCTAAGGAGGTTAAGGATCTGCGAACAGGAATCGTCTTCAACACCGGAGGGCAATACATTCCCTTTAAATGGCGCGCGAAAAAGCACGTTGAATGTCCGAGGAAATAAAACTTTCAAAATGTATACCCAGCTTCCCCCGGGGGCGCACCGCCGTCTCCTCGCGGCGAAACCACCCCGGCCAAACGATCGTCAAACACGATTTACATCATAAAAGCCCGAGAGTGTGTACGTGGCCATCGCTTTAAGCAGCCACTTTGCCACAGTCACTTCCGTATCCGTACGATGCGATGGTATGGCCATTTCGCCACCCAAACACCGTAACACCGTCGCAAGAAAGGGAAAATCGTTCCACTGGGACCGAACGTCACTAATCGTGTGCGGTAGTTCATCACATCTCCAACAAGGAAGGCGAAGCAGCGAGCCTCACACTTCTGGCTTTTGGGTTTTGTTGTTCTTGCTGAACACAATTTGAATTGTGGATTTCCATTTGTTTGAATTTTTATGTTCCTTTTCCTTTGCCTTTGCCTTTTGTCTTGGTATGGATGATTTGCTTCTGATCCTGTGTTGGTTGTGATTTTATTTAAACTCTGATGCATTTTACACTGCAAACAAGGGGTTTGAAAGTTGCAAAAACAGATGGAGAATAAAATAAATGCATAAATATTGTATAAAGCTGATCGAAGCATAAAGAACTTCTTTAAAGACAATTTTCAAACGACGTAGAATTAAAACAAGACTAAAACAAGCAAGTTTTTTTTTTTTAGAATTTGAGTTTGACTTTTTAAACAGTAAAAACTTCAACCAAAGCAGAAATTCGAAAAAAAACGGAAAAGATCACGAAACGAGACTATCATGAAAATGCAACGCGGCTTTGCCATTCCTGTCCACACTTCCAGAAAACCTTTCGTGTGTAAAAATTAATAATTTAAAACACATCCATAAATTCAAAGCAATCCCACAGCCCGGGACGGGCCGGTGTCGTTACCGCCAAGCGCATGCAGGCACGTTCTGATGCGAAATGATTTTTGCGATGTTCATGAAAATGCCGGTGGCGTGAAAACTCGAACAGAAGTTTCACCATCCCATCGCCATCGATATATACCGGCCAACCGAACGAGCGACAACCGACGATGGTAGCGATATTTCAGGACCAAACAGGGCAGTTCAGGCACCTTTCGGGATGGCACGCGTTAAACAGAAATCATTGCCCGATTTTGGCTCGATTTGCTTGCCGCTTTATTTTTCCCATCTCGATTCCGTTTAAGCATAACCATGTCCATCTAACAAACGACCGCAACGGGAAAGTTGAACCTTTTCCTCCCCAAAAGGAAAACGGGAGGAAAAAAAACGTACGAAATGAATCAAGGAATAAATAAATGCCGGGTCATTCCTGGGCACAAAATCAAACTTTGGGCCCAGCACTCGCAAGAATGCCGCAAAATGTGAAAAACTTCTGCACGGAAAGTAGCCACAGGGTAATATAGAGGAGCGAACGAGCGTTCAGGAGGAACGTGTCTTATGCTGCTATCGCTCTACGAATGCACCATCCGGTCGTACGTTGCTGCTCACAAGGAAAATGTCTCCTGGCAACTCCTCGAAGGCAACAATTTCGTGCACTTCGTTCATTCGGATTCGGTACGCGCTAGGATGCACCACGAACGTGTGCCGTTCGTTGTTGGTCTATGCGACATGCAAAACTGCTGCACAGGAAGGTTCAAGAAGGTGAGAGACATTCGATTCGTATTTCCAATGCCTTCCTCTCCCGACTCGTTCGCCGTACGACACATCTTCGATTATTCGAGGAAGTGTACGCGAATGGCCGCTGTTTCGATGACCTATGACTTTTATTTTACGCTTACCTTTCCCACCCCACCCCATGGGAGCATCATGGCGAGCGAGAGAGCACACTCTCATGAACTTATAATACTTCGACCTCTCGAGAAGGAAAAGAAAAAGGTCCAACATACCGGGTAACACCAAAGATGAGAAGGTCAATGTGGCCAAGTCGTGGCCATAGGGGAGCAAATCGAATTGGGATTTTTTTTTCCTCTTTTACGCCCCGAAACAGTATCACTTTTTATTCATTTCCTTTTTATTTGCCTTCCTGTGCCGGTGTGTTTTTATGCTGGCAAAACAACTTCACACACCACCTAACGCCCCTAACACCACCTAACGAAATATTGAAGTGTCATTTCGTTTAGCAATTTATTTTTTAATAATGGCTTTTATCGTAAATTTCGTTGCATACTTCCAGCGATGCAACTAGCTGCCGGTAGCTATTTTTAATTTTACGATCTTCGCTTCGCTTCGACCGTACGGGGGACACATTTCCTTGCACACACACATATGGATGATGCAGAAAGGAAAATTGATAACCCACACAGAAGATCTTGATGATGGGCTATAAATCAAAGAAGTTTGGTACGCTTTTAAGACACATTTTTAGTAAACACACATCGAAACAAACGCATACAAGGAAGCCTTTTAATTAACCCCAAAGCGATTGAAATACACCAAGCAGCAAGTTCACTGAACTTCACATTTCATTCATGCATTACAAAAAGCTTAGCGGTAAATTAGGAAAACTTTCCAGCCATTTCAGTGTCCCGGTGTCCCCATGCCAGAATGCCTCCTTCTCCCGCACGCACGCCATAAGCTGAACGTTGATGTCTGATGGTTCGCAAGTGTAGCAACATCTTGGGCCACATATTCCCCCCCTACTTCCCCCCGCCCTTAGGGCACTCACATCACACGCGGAAAGTTTGTCCAAATAATTTGCAAATAAAACACAACAATAAATCCTCCCCTCCCAGCTAGCTTATTTATTTTGCACACTGTTCGCTCCGCACATTATTGTCCTTTTGGTGGGTGGGGGGAAGTTGCCATACGAGAGATGGCAAGCAAAGTCTTTGACAAACTAACTCCAGAAACCATCTCGTACGTGTGCGTGAATGACATAAGAAGGAAATAGTGGGCCCCTTGGTGTCGTATGAGTGTGTATGTTTGGCGTCCATTAAGGTGACGCGCAGAGATGAAGCGGACTAGGTGGGAGTCACGTGTAGTTGGTGATGGTAGATTTTAGTATGCTGGGGGGCACAAGGTGTTCAAGTCCGCATAAACTTCCCTAAACTTGGGTGAAACTAACCCGGACAAAGTTCGAAGACGCTTGACGTAAAATGTGGTATCTTCCACCATTTCGCACCGACATGTTGGCAAGTGTTGGGGGGCTTCGTCAAACGTTTGCTTGTGCGCGGATTAAAAATCATTTGAAAATTGCTTTCGTGTCATGGCGGGAGGATGGCTACATTTTAGATGCAGTCAGCGTTCCAGAGACTCACTCACTGCTGACTCTAGCTCATTGGAAGATGGAAAAGTTGTAGCTATTTTTAGAGGCTTTCATTTTTCCCAACTCCAACATGCTTGGAGCATCATCTTGGACGATATGTGTTGTTGAAGTTGCATACGAAATCAGTTTCCTTTGTGCTTAATACGAAACAGAGGTGTGTGTGTTCAATATATAACAAGATATTCTAGTTGTATTTTTTTTTAATTTTTATACGAAATTTCTTCAAAACTAAATATTGTCTCTAATTCTGCAGTAAAACAAAGAAGTGATCTTCAAACTATCTCAGTAAATTTCCCCCGACTTAAGTTGCGTCTGAAAGAGGAATGAAAAACAAAAATCCCTTTGAAACACCTCCGTATGAAATACGCACCACATACTTCCACATCCAGCAACCGTGTGGCAGGAAACACAAATGGAAACCATTAGCGAGTAACTGTTACTGGGCGATCGGGGCGAATACCAACCCAAACGCAAATACCGCAAATGTTTGCGCGGCAGAAATCACTAAGACAAACCACTCGGCCCCGCCGGATGGCTTCCGGTGCGCGTGCGAGGGTGTGAAGGGGAGAGGGAGGGGAGGAGGTGGGGGCTGGGACATGCCGAAGGAAGTAAGAAATGGAGCAGTAGTAGGAGCGCACCCGGGTGTCCAGGTTGCGATCCGCGTCATGTTTCGTCTTGTTTGTGCGGTGATTTAGTCGTTAGGTTGATTGATATTATTAGTTTGTTGCACTGGGGGGAAGGTTTGCTTGCCATTCTTGGCAGGGAGAAGAGGGGGAGCGGAGGGAATGGTGAAGTCTCACACCGTGTGCCGGTGCCTAGACGATGGAAGCGTCGTGGTGTTTTAGCAGTTAGTTTGATGATTCGGTTGTTTTTGTTCCTTTCGCCTCACGGTTCGGTCCTTGATTGGTTGAAGCAATTTATGCAACGATTATGATGCTGTTTTTTTGTACGTTATCGCCTATATTTCATGAATAATGTTAACCTCCGCAAAAGATTTTGAGATTCTTTAATTAAACTGCGCGCACCAAAAAAAAAACCCCGCTGGTCTTTTGCACATTTGCGTAATAACGTTGCTAAATTTGATATACTAACGGTAATGAAGAGAACCTGTTTGCTGATAAAGATTTAATTTATTTGGCCATTTCCATTGGAGCTACTTAAGAAGCCTGGGATTTGCTCAACATTTTAGCTTAAATGGAGATCGTATTACCCTTAGAAAAATTCAAAAATATTTTCCAATAATAGATGGACATTTTCCATAATAGACATCAATTGCTGATATTATCAAGACACTCGAAAATAATATCCCCGATTTATTCTTCAGCAATCGGGACTCATTTATCAGAAATACCAATAGTTGCGCTTTGTTTACAATCCTGCTACTGGGCTGGCGTGCATTATTGTTGCACACCGGCACACGTTAGCGCTGTGCATTCCTCCGAGCATCGCACTAGTGCGCGAAAGGGAGGCTCATGTAAACATACTTGAACTTGCCGCCACGGTTCACACGCGACCGTCTGGGCCGAGCTGCACCCAGACATACATACACGCGACGGAAGCCCTACGGCTAGCTAAACAGCTCTCCGCCATCCTCCCTCCGCCTTTGCTTCGTGTGATGGCAATGACCAAGGACAAAGAATTCGAACCGCAGGTTGTATGTCGGAAGCTGGTGTACGCGTGTGCGCGCGTGTTTGTGTGTGTCGAATAGAAGGGAAATTGGAAACCTTCGAAGTGCATTGCATGGAAAATCGATGACAGCACACTACTTAGTATAGACGAGCCCGAACGAATGATGGAACGGGGGGGATGGTTTGTGAAAAATGTCTAGTCGGTATCCTAATAAATACAGTAAGAATAATATTTTAATAACATCATCAGCTCCCCAAATTTACGTGAGTTAGTATTTATTAAAAATGTACTCCACCAGCTCATTCGCTCTCTCAATTAATTCTCCTTTTCGGATTCCATATTTTACGCAAATGACCACGCACCATACACCTGTGTCATAAACATAAAAAGAACCCTTCCCACAAATCGGTTTCAAACACACACACACATACACCCATTCGCACACAAATCACCTTCCTTACTGGAGCATATGCGATCGCATGCTTATATGCAGCAGAAGAGCATGGCTAAATTATGGTACACACTTTTGGTGAAAAACGAAATTCTTCTGTCCATTCTAAACCCCATCAACCCCCCTCCCATAACGCCCCCCGTTACTTATCCTGTCAAACGCTAAACTGCAGCACGAGTGAATCTGTGTATTCTTAATGTCCGATAATAAAGTACACCCATAAAAGCCAAATTGAGCAACGCACCCGTTTTTCACACCATCTCCCAACGTACGCTCGGGTAAAGCTCAAGTGCAAAAGTGGCCTGTCAATGGGATGCGAGGGGGGAGGCGGGGACCAGTGCCGGGGGGGGGACGAAGGAAATGAGACCGCTTGAAGTTCCTTCCCCCGGAGATTGGGGTAGGAACTTTTTGGGCGTGAAGCGAAAAGCGCAAGAAAAGCCAAACCAAACTTCTTGAATTGATGCTGGCACAACAAGGGAAATGGATGGGAAGGAGATAATGTCCGGGATGTGAGGAAAGTGAAGTATAAAGAAGAAAAAAAAACACAAACACACACAGTTACATGCAACGATCAAAGTATGGGAAAATGTTTCTTTAAAAAAAAATATCTAAAAGAAACACGAGAAGCAACAACACCGAGGAAAAAAGGCTTCCGTGGAAAAAGTTGGGGCTCCAAAAGCTGGGAAAAACTTATTTCCCGGCTACCCTTTTTCCGATGGCTTTGTACATGGTACAAGGGGCGGAAGCAAGAATCAACGAACAGAGAAAGAGAGAGAGGAATGGTTCATGAATAAAGCAGACGCATTTCGCTGTAGTGCGACACATGGACGCCTCACACATACACGACCTTTAACCTGTTCGAATGGATGATGCGCTACCAGCCATCCTCCAGTTGGAAGAAAATGGAGAAAGGTGTGTTGTAAAAGAAAAAAGAGAAACACAAATTTTCACAAAACGAAGATCCGATTTTTATAGAACGAAACAAACAAACAAAAAAAAGAGCACACGATAACCATCCTTCCAACTCCACCAACGTCCACAAACACGGAGCATGGTTATTTAAGGGAAGGAAGAAAATAAAACAAAAGCGAAACGAAGGATATCTTCTCGGATATCTCGGCGCGCTAAACGGGATGAAAGACGAGATAAAACGTGGCAAAATATTGTGCGCTTATATTTCCGCTTTTCGCGCAAGACCTTTCTCCCAGAGTGGGGGGGCCGTTTTCCCGGCCCTCACTTCCACCGGGGGTCACTTTCCCGGTTGGTCGAGGAACTTCAGGTGTCCCTATCCACTTTCACAGATCGTCATCGGGTTCATGTTATGGTAACATTGTCACACACTGTCGGATGGTGTCGCCTTTTTATTTTTCTTCTTCCATTTCCACCAAGGAAACTCCCATAAGCATCGCAGGGCAAACCGGATAGCCAACCGAACGTACCGCCGCAATAAGCCAGTTTGCAAACGGATGAGCGGGCAAACAAAAAAAAAAAAAACAAACGCAAACGAAATATCGGCTGAAAATCACAGTGCCGTACTTTAAATATTTTATTTTATTTATCTTTCGACACTACAGGCGTAAAAGAGCCTACACTCCGCACCACTTGACCGCTTTTGGTATGACGATCGATCCTAGTTTTTTTTTCCGCGGACCCGTAACACATTGTGATTTCCTCTTTTTTTCCTTTACAGCATTTACAAGTTTTTGCTTTCACTTGGCTCACTTTCGCCATGGTAGCTTTCACAGCTGATAAAGTGACGTTTGAGCTTTTTTTTTATCTTCTGCCATGGGGAGTGAGGGATATTTTTTTCGAAAAAAAAAGCCGACAACAGTGTTGGTTGGCGGTTGTGGTGGTGATGGTAATATGTTTTTATCTGTCGAAGCTTAGTGTCTTGTTTCGATTAAAGGGAAATTCTTTTGCCTCGACCCTCGTTTGGGCATTGCGGCAGCAACATAACAATGACGGCAAAATGTCGAAATGCTGATTGTGCTTATTGGATCCTGGTTTTTTATTTATCTTTTTTTTCTATAACTCATACATTTATTAAAAAAAAAAACCCCTTAAGAACAGAGAACACGCAGACATATTATTGGAACATTATTTTTTAACAGTAATGGATTGTATGACGGCTTAGAATATAACAGAAAAACTGAACAACAATACATGAAACAAGAAAACATGAAAAGCCATTGCAGAGCAATTTAAATTTCAATTAGACAATTTAAAAATGTAAGAAAGCAAAAATCATTTAAAGAAAACATTGTGGAATGTACATTAATATTGTTAGATTAAATTATGTAAAATAGATATCAACGGTGAGAATATAAATTACATGGAATTATTTGAATTAGGCTTGCATGAATTAAAAACAAAC
>AXCM01010622.1:0-11267 GCA_000473375.1 Anopheles culicifacies
AGATACATATACAAAGCAAAAAAAAAACCGTCGATCAACTACCTGCACCCCTCATCCGACAGCTGTCCACCGTTCCCTGGTTCCGGCACAAACGTCAAGCACACACACACACACACACACAGAGCTACGACACTTTCGCACACCCGCACGCACTCTCGACAACGGTGACGGGTGCGCGTGTGTGGTGTTGTGTGCGTGTGTGCGGCGTGAGTGTGGCGTGGGGGTGGTGGTGAACGAGCGGCAAAGATGAAGAAATTTACCTTCAAGGGCGTGTTGGACGGGTTTCGGTCGTCGGTCAACCAGCAGACGCCGGCAGGTGGCGGGGCGGCCAAAATCTGCGTCGAGCAGGAGATACAGGAAACGCTCCGGACGGAACACTTTCAGCTGAAAAAGGTAATGCTAGTAGCCAACCGTGTAGCACTTAGTAGGTTTTAATCGAAAGCAAACACAGGAATTTCCCCTATTTCGGGGGGGGGGGAAATGGGAAATGTTCGCATTTGGATAAGTTTAACCTTTTATCATTTTGGGCGTGGTATGTGTGTGTGTGTGCGCGAGAAGAGACAGATTGGTAGGTGATGCTGCTTGGGGGATGCAACCGTAAACCCCCCCCCCCCCCCCACCGTCTACCGTGTCCCCTCTCCGTGTCCTGTGCGTGTGTGACACATTTCTGTGTGCATCTGTACACGGGTTTGCCGCACCCGCTACTAACGTCATTTCAAACTGCGCATTCACTCACGTACAACGGCGGGGGCTATGGTCCTCCTTTTAGTCCCATGATGTCATCCTTGCAATCCGAAATAAAGATAAAACGAGGGAGTGAGACAGAAAGAGAAAGAGAGAGAGAGGAGGGAGGTAGAGACAACGGTAAAGGGAAGAAGCACAACCCAGCACCGAATGGTGGAGCAACATTTTCGCAATCAAACAAAGAGAACCGTCGGTCTTCGTCTACAAGCAAACAAACGCAGCTTCGCAGCAGCTGGAACAACACAACACATCTATCAAACACAAGGCAACCGTCCTCTACTTCCCACTTGCATCCTCGCTCTTCTTCAATTAGTGCAACTTATTGATTTGCCCATGACAGAATGTTGGAATTCCTGACGACGATAGGTCCTCAAACTTTCCCAACTTCGTACATTGTTCACCACTTGAGCAATGTTCAGACCTTTGGCAGAGTTTTCCAGCGTTTTCATCCTGGCGACTCGGGTATGGTACGGGACAGAAGTCAGAACTGCATCTCTAAGTCATCTGGATCGATATTTTTCCCAAGAGGATGAAACGACAGGTGTAAATGGGGTGCCAGACCAACAACGTGTGACCACCGGGCCTTTCCCAATATCATCCAACTTGCCACACACACACACACGCGCGCATACAGCATCTGGTGATGTATCTGGAACAGAGATAGGGCGAATTGTTAGAGTTCCAATCGTGCTGCTGGAGCTAGAACTCTCAATGACTCTGGGCCCATTGTTCGGACAAAGAAGGTACGATTCTTCGCCATCACAGCATGAGTTCTCGCTTACATCCTGTGAACAGATCAGGTGAATGTGGATGGGAAAATCTTTTTTGCACCGAATCTGCTTCATCATCGACAATTAGAAGACATACGCAGATCCTTGCAGAGGCCGCCCGAATGCGCATGTCCGTACGGTGGAGGCTCTGGGTAGTCAGGAAGCACGAGTGTGAGAGATAGCGGATAGAAGTGCGGACATGTGTGGGAGGCAGGATTTAATTTTATTATTATTGCTTTCCCTGCCCACCGATTTCATCAGCCCGTGGTGTGAATGTCTATGTGTGGGCACACGAAATCCTGCCTGCCCTATCGACCACGCGAAGATTGTCGGAAAACAGCTAGCGTTTGTTTTATTTGGTATGTTCCTGTTATTGCAAGCTATATCATAAGACACACGCGGCTATTTTCCTTCAATCGTAAGCACCATCCGGCCGAAGGTCATCCAACAGCCATCCGCATGCCAGCAGCAGCAGCAGCAGCCCCGCACAAGAGGGTTGCTTTCAAACATATGGCCTGAATTCCTGAAGTGTGAGAGCGTTACAGATGAAAATTTGTGTTCGCAAACGTGGAAAAGAGCGAGAAAGTGAATTTCCAGAAGGTCCGCAAAATTGGGTTCCACCCACAACTCCGGTACCCGTCGGCTGTCTCACCTTCCGGCTAGTATCTTCCCGACCCTCCAGAAAATGTGCGAATGGCTCCCTCGCCCTACGTTAATGCGAACTATGCTGGGCTAACGCAAAATCAATACCCTGACACGACTGATGATGAGCACCGGAACGTCCACGGTCATGTGAACAGCATCCCCCCCGCCGCCGTATCCTTCGCTGTTCGACCCTCCACCCCTCTCTTGCGTCCCAGAGATGCACCAAGAGCGGCACACTTGGCGTTTTTTTCTTTTGCTTTCTCTCTCCCTGCCCCAACACCGCACGAATCAATATTTCGTGCAGTTTTCGCATGCCAACCAGCCCCATATTGGAGCAGCACCCATTTTCCAGCAGCCTCGCGCACTGCGCAGATGTGCTTTTGAACTCTGAAACCATCGAGGAAGCAGGAAGCACAGCACTGGTGGACGTGCCAGGGAAGCAGGGGGGACCAAATCCCGCCCACCCCGCCTCCAATCCAGGAGTACTGTGCTCCCCCATGCTCCCCGTTTTACAGTGCGAGTATGCGCACAAGATGGCACCGTTTTATGTCCTACCCATGTGGTGTATTTTTGCTGCCATCTTTTATTGTATTTATAAATGTACAAATTGAAAAGCTTCATACCAAACGCTGGACAGGTGGACATGCACCTTTCAGGGTATAATTTTTACGTACATCGTTCAACAGTGCATTGGAACACCTGTAGGGGGAGCATTAGAATGGCAACAGTGATATAATGATAGTCAATAGCGGACATATTAAGATGAGAGATAGCATGTAATAACTATAATATTTGTTGGAGCTAACGCCACTACCCTCCCACTCGTTTCACCACTGAAGAATGCTCATGATGCGAGGCACTCCAATCGCTTTATATATATAACGATTCCATATGGAATCGCCCAGCCATATGCTGTATAGATTCACATGTAAAAATATATAATCTACACTTATCTGTTCAATTCCATCTTACCAACCGGGTCTGCTTTCTCTCTTTCCCAAAAACTTTCGTCAACAGACGTTTCGCCATGGCTTTCCTTACTCGCCCACGGCGCTGGCCTTCGATCCCGTCCAGCGAATTTTGGCCGTGGGGGACAAGTTTGGCTCGATGCGGCTGTAAGTATTCTGCCCAATTGTAAAACCTCCCGCAACCGCGGAACAATAGCGGTTTCATCGCGCCGGTTGCACATTTTCAGGTTGGGCAAGTTTGGCGTGGATGCCCACGTGAAGCACGAGGGCGAATCGGCCTGTGCCGTCAATCTGATCGAGTTCCTGGTAAATGAGGGATGCCTGGTGACGGCCACCGCCGACGATACGCTGCATCTATGGAACTTTCACACCAAAATCCCGAAGGTGGTGCAGAGCCTCAAGTTCCAGCGGGAGAGGTAAGGAACCCGAATAGCTATGCCATTAGAAGCTTGAACAAACTGTACTATTGTGGAATATCGACAGAATATCTCGGCTGCATCTGCCCATCGGTACCAAGTGGCTGTACATTGGAACGGAGAAGGGCAATACGCACATCGTCCACGTCGATTCGTTCACCCTCAGCGGCTACGTTATCAATTGGAACAAAGCTATCGATCCGTAAGGCAGTTCCCGCACAAGCCACAAGCATATGAAGTGATCCGATCCGCTAACTCTTCTTACCGTTTGATGTTATTTTCGTTGATCTAGCATTCGCAAGACGCACCCTGGCGCAGTGGTTCACCTGTCCGATAATCCGCTGGACGCAAACAAGGTAAGGCTAGGGTGGAGAGAAGCCAAAAATAAACGAAACGCGTAGCGCGCTAATTTTGCACGTGCGCTAACCATTTGTTGTATTGCTATTTCGTGGTGCTGCTGCTTCACCATCACAGCTGCTAATAGGATTCGAGTCCGGTCAATTAGTGCTGTGGGATATGAGAGGAAAATGTGCGGAATTTCGCTGGCTGTCGCAAGAGCCGCTCAGCTCCTGCTCCTGGCATCACGAAGGGAAACACTTCATAACATCACACACCGACGGTTCTTTATGTACGTGGCCTTTGAAACTTTCACCAAAACCCTTAACTCATAGTTTTCCTCACGGTAAGTAGTTTGGCTTGGGAGAGGGCTAATGCCTACAGCGCAGATGGCACGATGTCTTTAATGCCCATACTCGTTTGCTTGCAGCTAAAACGAACAAGGAAGGAAAAACGGAGAGCTGTAACTCTATTCAAAAAGTCGAAGTGAAAACGAATAGAATAGGGTAAGGGGACTCGCTAACAGCTGGCTCCTTCCGCTTATCTCTAGCTCACCGTACTGCTTTCTTTTATATTTACACCAACAGAGATCAATTTACCATTTTCTCGGGCGGTCTGCCGACGGAAAAGTGCAGTCCCAAGTCGCACTGCATCACCGTGATGGTGCAGGGCAAATCGACGACCGTCCTGGAGATGGAGCACAGCGTAGTCGACTTTGTGACCATGTGCGAGAGTCCGTGGGGCAGTGGTAAGCTACTCATACCGGCACTGACCGCATCCACCAACCTAACGTTACGCGATGCTACTTCCAGACCTGCAAGAACCGTACGCCGTGGCGGTACTGCTACAGAATGACCTCGTACTGATCGACCTGCTGACGCCCGGCTATCCCACGTTCGAGTCGCCTTATTCGATGGACCTGCACGAGTCACAGATCACCTGCTGTACCTACCTGGCCGACTGTCCGTCCGATCTGGTGCCCGCGTTCTACTCGGTCGGACGGAGCGCTGCCACCAACCGGCGCTCCGGCTACTCCGAGCGCGAGTGGCCGATCAATGGCGGCGAATGGCAGCCGACGTCCTGCAGCTATTCGGAGATCATCCTCACCGGCCACCAGGACGGTTCGATCAAGTTCTGGGACTCCAGTGCCGGTACGCTGCAAGTGCTGTACAAGCTGAAGACGTCGAAGATCTTCGAGAAACCCCGAGTGAGATCGCTGGACAGCGGCGAGGAGGACCCGTTAGCCATCTCAATGCTGTCGCTGTGTGCGGAATCGAGGTGAGGTTTTTGCGTTACAGTTTTTCGTCCACACACTTCACTGCCAAGACGAAGCAATTTCACATGCTATGTCTAACATTGCAGAAAGCTTTGCGTTGCCTGCAACTGTGGTTATGTCGTTCTGTTCAAGTTCCGGAGAGCCGAAAGCACCGGGGACATTGTGGTAAATGCATGCCCATCAATTAATGTTCATTCCAGTGAGTTCACGTGCACTTACACGCAAATTCTGTACCCAGGTTTTGGACATTCCGTTCACTATGGAAACTTTTACCGAATTTGAAGGCAGTCCCGAATGTGAGTTCATACCTAAATCACTGCCAAAAACCGTTGACTCAACTGAGAGCGATAAGAAGGTAGGTGCTGTTGCTTGCGTCTCTCCACCCCCGGAGTCTCCCTAACCTCTAAATGCCTATCGTTACCTTCGCCCCCACAGAACTGCAGTTTATTGAAGGTGAAAACTGGACCACAGCGAAAACCGCCCGGGTTTCAAGCTCAGCTGGTATGCGTTCCGTCGTGGGCGTGCGGCAGTGTGCAGATTACTGCGCTTACCATCAACTCCAACTACGGACTGTAAGGAAGAGAGGGAGGAGGGGGGAAGGTTGAGCTCTAAACGCTTTGCCGCAGCCGTATGACGTATGGGCATGCTTCGTTTCCTCTATTTCAGCATGGCGTACGGCAACGAGTATGGCTTAACGATAGTGGATATTGTGAAGAAAACGTGCGTGCTCAACATGTGCACCCAGGAGATCTACGGCGCTCAGGACCCGTACTCGCGGACGCCACGAAGTCCGAAGCGTTTGGAAAATAGTCAATCGAAGGACGATTCATTGCGTTCCCCTAGTATAGATCAGGTACGGCCGGGATGTACACCAACCAACCACACAACACGCCATTTCTATTAACCAATCTCCAACACACATTCTCACACAAACACATATATACACACACACACGCATACTCTCATTACCTGATGTACTATACTCAATGCATCCCGTCGGTAGCCAGTTTTTGGGAACCATCTTTATATTTGTATGTGTGCGTGTGTGTGTGTGTATGTGTGGATGTGTGCTGGTACGTGTGTTATGTATGTATGTATGTGTGTGTGTAACGCATTACTTGTACAGCAGATGTTCATTGACATACACAGAAGGAAAGGGAGCAGAGAGGCGATGAAAGGACGATGATTCGATAGCGTAGAAAATGGCGTTCACTAAACCTCTCTAACATCTCGTATCCCCCCTCTCATGGAAGAGATTCTCGCATTGGACCTTCTCGCATTAGACGGAGCAAGGGCTAACTACTCCTCCTTATCAACCATTCATATCCCCCCTCACAGATGCGGTGTACGAACCGATTGCATCTCACCTCTCTCATTCATCTTATCCTTTGCACAGGCTGTTTACACACATGCACTCACACACACATACACTCACTCACCTTCATGCAAGTTTGCGGATCAGAAGGGGGCAGTTTGCGGGGAGGGTGACATGTACAGTAACAACGCGTGGAACGAGTACCTTCATCGCCATTTGTTTGATGCTTTGATGGGGAGATGCTATATCATGTCTAAGCAGCAAGGATACGCCTAGAGTACCACCACCACCACCATTCACGACACTATCGTTTAGGTTTGTTCGTTCTTCAAAACCTTTCGGCACTGCATCCGATCGGTCGTATTAGCTAGCTGTAGGTGATGCGCTGTCTTGGTAACGCTAGATGCATGTCCGGTTTGGGGTAAATCGCCGGGTAACTCCACCAGGACGTCTCCACTAATCAACGCGTATCGTTAGGCTGGTACGAAGGCTATTGCCAATACGTTGGTGTTTTTATCCATTTTGCCCAACGTTCTTTTGGGTGTACAGGTATGAAGCTACCTAGAAGCTGGTATCATGGAATTTAAATTAAAAAAAAAACAAGGGTCTTGGACGCAAACTAAATAGTTGGCAAAATGTAAAGTAGTGACAAATGCACACACACACAAATAGAAATAGCGTAAGTCCGTCTAGGACTTCTAGCTGTGGTTCTGTGTGGCTGGTGTACACACATCCAGACCACATTCAAAATTATTCCACAGGAGACGAACGCACCTGTACGGAGGCGTTCGCTAAGCAATACAGTTTTCATGCAGATGTTCGTCTCCTACATCCGTTCTCTCGATCTCTCTGGTCCTATCTGAACACGACACGTTAATTGTATAAACTAGTGTGTTGAAGCACCATTATTGCCGAACCATGTACAGCAGCGGGGAACGTGCGTTAGAGCTGTCCAGTAATGCGCATACCGTAATTGTGTTTGTTAGCTGGTGTTGTCACAACGGCAATGTCACGCGTGGCGTCGTGTGCTACTAGAGCGCTCGGTAGTATACACGCACAACAACCACCAACTCCTTTTTCCGTGTACTTCCATTCCTTTACTGTTTTGCCTTTTTTTTTTGTTAACCCCCCCAACCTAGTCGTGCATCGATTTGTTTGTTTCCAGGTCCTTGTTTGTGCTCTTTCGTCTGTTTTTTTGTTTTTTGTCTTGTCATCCTATAACCCAACCTCTTACTGCCACGTGCTCCATTAGTCCCTGACATATGCATATACTACCAAACACAACTTCCATCGTAGTGGCCTAACTAACCTCTCTAGCCATTCCGGAAGGAAGGCAGAGTGCGCTTTTGGGGCAGCAGCGAGGGAGGAGGGAAGAGGGGGAAGGGTAGTAAAATTATTTGTTTCTGTGTGTGCGTGTGCGTTTGGCGGGGCCGGGGAAAGAAACGGCAGAGCGATGATGATGAAGTTTACCGAACCAAGTTATCTATCTGCCTGCAGCTCAGCCACGTTGAGCCGGCACGTCCGGAACAGATGGTCGGGTCGGTGGGCGACACTGTCGGTCCCTCGGTACCCTGCCCGGCCGTTCCGTCTTCCTCATTCGCTACCTGCGCGTCGAGTGGTGCCTCCATCACCACCACCACCACCACAACCACCAACAACAACGTGAGGAGGGAACCGGACACTATGCCGGACTGTAACGTGGAGGAGCCACCGCCGCCGGTGGTTGGGGCGGTGGCTGGGGTGCCCGGCCCGGTACTGGGACAGGCGCAGGCACCAACGGTGGACGAGGCAACGGCGGCGGCACGACGTGCCAAAAAATCTTTCATAGAATCCCTCCCACTGCCGAAGTGGCTGCGGAGTATGAGTAAGTACCGTGACACCGGGTATGTCAACCATCTCGGTAACTAGCATTTGTGGACCCTCCCCCCTGAGCAAGGTCCATTGTTCCACCGCATACCACATACCGCGTATATGTCATGCGTCATCACCTTCCCCCTCCTTCTCACTCCCACTCCTCCACCTTCATATATCATACCAACAAAACCACCCCATTCTACCAGCAAATCTGCTCCTCAGCTTCCAGTCCGCCATTGTTCTTTGATTCATTCGAATCTTACCCCCTCCCACCCCCTTTGCTACACCTGCTCCGTCGAACCGGGTATTTGTGTCTTCTTCTCCTTGTCTCGATCGTCGATCGTGTTCTAGGCAGCGCTAGGGCGGGGCACACCCAAACACACACACACGTCCACATACACGCACACAAGAGAAGAAAAAAATAACCACATCCGGGGACGCACATGTTGGACGTAAGGGAAACGTTCTCCGCTGGTCAGGTGTTCCGCTCTCGTACAAAATCCCCCCCCCGGTATGGGTACTCCGACAGGTAGTGTGGCATAGGTGGCAGTCGCTGTCGATCAGCGCCTACAGTAATTGCGAGTGGCACCTCGCCGTCCGATCATTCGTATTGTTGTGTGTGCTGGTACCAAAAGTGCCTCATGTTCACGTTCTGCTCTCTCGCCATCTAACACCATCCCGATACCCTGTACCGCCGCTCCCTTCCCTCATCCCGGCATTGACTCCACCCCGCATAACAGATCAATGGGCTCGTCGGTGGTGGCAGTGGCAGCGGCGGTGGAGCTGGCGGCGGCGGCGGCGGCAGCGGCAGTGGTGGCGGCGGTGGCGGCATCGGAAGCGGCACCACGTCCAGCTCCGCGACGACACCGAACGCGGTCAACTCGAACATGCCGCTGTCGATGTACGAGCGCGGCATGAGCATATCAAGTGCCGGAAGTCCGAGCAAGCGCACCGGAGCAGGAAGCGGATCCACGACAATAACGGGTCTGACAGACTCGGTCAGGAAATCACGATCGCAAGGTGCCCATCCTAAATCTTCACAATTTCGCACACATTTTTTGTTTTTCTTTCTTTTTCCTTTACCTGGTTGAGTTACCTGTTTGTTTGTTTCCCTTTGTTTTCTACGCCATTTTGTTTTTTGTTTTGGTTCCGTGTTTTGTTGTTGTACATTTTTCGGTTTTTACTTTTGCCACGGTTTTTTTCTTTCTTCCTGAAATTCCCACAAATTCACTGTTTAAAACACAACACTTCAACACACACACGCATACAAACACCACTAGCTTTGTTTTCCCCTTCCCTTCTCCCATTCCATATGCTGTTGTGTTTTGGATTGCACAATGTTTCAACTTTTCCCTCCAAACACCATTTTATGTAAACCATAGTTTGTTCGTTACATCTCGCAGTATCGTTATGCTTTGAGTCATCAAAGATCCTCACTGATGAAACGCCAATGATTTATCAATCTCCAAGTAATTGAATGAATCAATCTCAAGACCTCTTCCGACAGAGTCTTCAGAATTGTTCATTCTCCGGATTCAAAGCGAGATTCACCCAAGATTAGCTTTTGTTTTGTTTTGTTTCTAGCAGTTGCAGAACAGTTTTCCTTCACCCCAGTTCCCCTTTTTCTTAGTCACTTATTATTATGCGTTATTTTGTTTGTTTGTCGTGGTCACCACACATGTTACTTCTTCTCCCGTTTACGGCTGCACCGCATTGTTTTTTTTTTTGAATGGGATCTTATGTTTTAGCATTAGCAATGTTTTTTACGTAAAATTTCTCAAACCTCTCACCTTCTCTTTAATCGATTGGTAGTTTTTCTTTTTTTGTTTTGGTACGATTGGTAGCAAATTATGTGAAACGTTCCAAACAAACTGCGCTGGAGCTTGTGAAGCAGCTCCACTGCACACGCGTCGTTAGTAACCGGGCCCGGGAAAGATGATTTTGTCACGCGCATATCTCAACAGACACGTGGGCAAAATGATCTTTTGCGTGTGTACCTTTCTAAACGCAACCCCTTTTACACACCACCTCCACTTCTTCTACCTCTGCCCTTGTAGTAGTGCTGGCATATGATTGGTTTGTTTCTCTCTCAGCACGCTTTCTCCGGTTTAGTTTTTAAGTACTTTCCCACTCCCCCACGCTCTCTCCCGCAACCTGTTTTATAGCAATCACCACTGTTTCGTTTCGTTGATGCCCAATAGAGCAACATAAAAAACAGAACGAAAATAAGCATTTAAAACTGATTCTAATGTACCGGCAACCCGTCCCTATCGGGCGCATCCTCTTCGGCGGCCCGAATCGGGTGTTGTGGTTCCGATGCTTTTCTTCTTTTCTCTCCCTTTTTCGCAGATAAATTGGATAACTCATTCTCGAGATCTCGTTCATCTTCTATGTCAAGCTTAGAAAATAATGCAATGGAGGCTGTGACTTGTTTGGCTTTTGCCGATAGTTATGTAAAAAAAAGCGGTAAGTAAGATGTGCCCATCGAACGCGTTGCGGTGTTTGACACGTGTGTGTACTTTGCAGATCCCTCAATGGCGTTGCCTACTGCATGGTTAGGAACCAGTTTAGGATCGATCCTAACCATCTCTCTATCCATTCCGGAGAACGATCTGAGAAAAGCGAACGTGGTCCAGTCGGCACCAACCGGTACGCAAGCTTGTCCCGCCCGTCCCGCCAAGATGAACGATCACATAGGTGTTGTTTACCCTTTTTTTCTTTTGCAGGAGCCATGTTCCGGCTGAAGGGGTCCATCCTGTCGATGTCGCTGCTCGACTGTAACGGGGCACTCATACCGTACTCGTTCGAAAGCTGGCGCGAAGATTCGAAGGACGGCAAAGAAAAGCGGGAACGTATGTACCACACACACACACACACCAAATAAGAAGCGGAAAGTTTGACATTCCATCAACTCCCTCCATTTTTTTTTTTTTTACAAAACCA
>KI425434.1:4867-15755 GCA_000473375.1 Anopheles culicifacies
CTGAATTCGTTCTACGATATTTCGTGGAGATGGGAAAAACCCCTGACTTTTTGATGGATGTTCCTATTTTTGATGGAAACCCAAATGAGTAGATGAATTGGATATCGGATGTGGAAGACGTTTTTATCATGTATAGAGATCTTCCTGACGACTCTGTGCAGTTCCTTCTGATCGAACGAACAATCAGAAGGAAAGTCCGTGGAGAAGCTTCCGACGTGTTAAACGCAAATAATGCAACATGTAGTTGGCATCAGATAAAATCTATTTTAATGCTTTACTATAAAGATAAGCGTGACGTGAAGACCCTGGATTATGAATTGACATGTATTCGGAAGGGTAATTCGGAAAGCCTCGCCGGATATTATAGCAGGGTTAACCAATTGTTAGCCGCTTTAATAGCACAAGTTCAAACTGACAGTAAATATTCTCTACATGCACACGTCCACACAGCCTATTTCAGAGAGAAAGCTTTAGATTCGTTTATAAGGGGTTTAGAAAAACCATTATCAACTTTATTAAAAACTGCTGACCCGAAGACCCTTAGCAAAGCATATCAATTTTGCATTGATTACTTTAATATGGACGTTCGATCAGCACCTTTTAAAAATCAATACGGAAATCAAAATTCTCTTAACATTCCTAAACCAAGAGATTTAGGCTTCGAGCCTCAACCGGGTAGGGTAGCACATAGAAAAATTGTTTATCAACCAGTACCCCCTCCTAGAGCAGCACCTCGTCCACCTCCACGATACAATTCCCATTACTTGCCTAATCAGCAATATACCCCACAGAGGCAATACCCCGAGCCAATGGAGGTAGATAGAAGCATAAATTCACGTCATATTGACTATGGTAACAGACCCACACATGGCGAAAAAAGACCAAGACCACCATCAAGTCAAGAAGCATGGACAAAGAAGCAAACTCATCCATTATATGCTCATGAAATGAATAAAAATTGCAACAACGCAAGGTATCGTCACAGACAAGCAATTAATGAATTTGAGCTCACAGAGCAAAACGATCTTGCTGACAACTTACAAAACATGAATTTGCAACATGATCATGATCCGTTGGAGGGATCAAGCCGCAATGGTCAGAACCATTTTTTAGAGTGGAAGATGAGCTGGTAGTTCCCAGTCTTCCTTTTATTTATCTTAAAACTACCATTGGAAACTTTCCGTTTTTAATCGATACAGGTGCTAATATTAATTTAATACATCCACAATTAGCACATTCATATGAAATCAGTAAACCGTACGAATTTTCAGTAGGTCAAATAAGTTGTGCAAATAGTACATTTGCTCCTACTAGTGCAATTAATATCAATTTTTTCTATCCCAAAATTGATTTTGAAGATCGCTTTTTGTTGCACAAATTTCATAATTTTTTTTATGGAATCATCGGAAATAGCATGTTGAAAACATTAAAAGCTAAAGTTGATCTAGAAAATGACCAAATCACATTGAGTAGAAACTCTAAAAGATTTGTCATTCCAATCTCATACTATTCACTACAGAATCGGTCGTCCCACAATTTACTCCGAAATATTAACCGAATCATCTCTTTTACAGATTCTAAAGGAACATTTCACAATATCAAAAGTAAACGGATTTTTCACGAGTGAAGACATAATGGGAAAATTTCAAGAGGTTTATAGGAAGTATTTTGGAAGTCAGAAGCTCCTTAAAATTCGATATACTCAAATTCTTCTGGAAGATATTACAGACGAAGATCAACAACGAGAAATAATTACGGCAGAGCACAATAGGGCACATCGAGGAGCCCAGGAAAATAAGTCGCAAATTTTACGCAAATACTATTTTCCAAAGATGCTAGCCAAAATTAAAAAAATTGTTTCCAATTGCAG
The DNA here is from genome assembly GCA_000473375.1 of Anopheles culicifacies. Taxonomy (NCBI): domain Eukaryota; kingdom Metazoa; phylum Arthropoda; class Insecta; order Diptera; family Culicidae; genus Anopheles; species Anopheles culicifacies. The sequence goes on from KI425434.1 coordinate 6,738, forward strand.
TATCTGCAACGAAAACAAATATGACCGAAACCCTATCCGGTATCCTCGACAACAAACTCCAATCACCTTACACCCTTTCCAAATATATATGTGGCCCTCGTAGCAGTATTCGACGGTTGCTGGGCGGATTGCTTAAAATTTGAAAAGAATCGTAGGATCCTTCGTAAAAGATCCCCCCCCCTCCCCGCCCAGGGACACGTACGCGTCGAGTGAAACTCCAAAGGCGGGGGGCTCCGGGGCCCATGGCCCCTTGGCACATGTCGTCGTCGTCTTCGGTGGAATAGTGTTAACATAAACACTATTCGAGCAAGCAATCAATGCTAGGTGTAGTTGCCCGCGTCGTTATGTGGTTATCAGTAAGTGGTTTGTTTGTACATGGCAAATTCCACGCGATGTTTGTTATCAGCACAAGTGGTGTGGTTTGTTATTGATGATTGATTAGCCAATGGTATATAGGCACGATCAATCAATCAATCCTTGCAAAAATATAAAGCACCACGATGGAATACGAAACTCAGTTTAACAGTGAAGTGACGACAACGTAGAAGTAAGTGAATTGTCTGATAGAACTGGTCAGCCCAGGAGAATCAGGAAGCAGTGGAAGATCCGGAAGAAGTGAATTCGAGTCTGAAGTTGAGTTCGATAGTGCAAGTACCGGAGAATCTGTTGCAACATTGGAAGATAGTGGGGATGATTACATCCGAGATGAGCTTCAGGGAGAATGCTTCCATCTCACGAGAGGACTTGAAGCAGTTTCTACTAGACTTGATTCCTAATATCGCTATCACCATGCCGGTATTTGGCGATTTAGCGCTGTGGCAGGACCTCAAGAATTTTTTTGGTATCCTCCAAAAAGCGAATCGAGACATCAGGCTTCTTTACGTGTTCCTCGAACGGGACCACTTGCACGTTATCCACGACTGTGCCTACTCAAATGCGTCGTGCAGATGTTTCAACGTTAAAGCTCTCGGAAAAAAATCTAAACGCCGCCAGCTCCGAGAGTTGGCGTCCAAAGAAATTGATGCCATCGTCCGCTATTACTTTGCGCACGGCAAAGTCTGCGTTTACGGAAAAATGCGAATTGACTGTCACCCCGAATATAATGATCGAGTGCTATATAACCGATTTGTCAAAGATTCCACAGAACCATTTGTGGAACTCGGAAAACATGTGGCGCTACCGGAATCAGATATGCATAGTCAGATCTTTGCGCACGAATGTGCATAGTCAGAATACTCTTTCCAAACAATGGATCCAAGTAGCTCAAGTCTCTTTGAGTACGCTGAAACGGGTGAAGGAACAAGCCGCCGCAAGAGAGCTGGGAATTCGGAAGTATATGGAGGAGTCAGAGCCAACCGATACATCCTCACATGCAAAAAAATCGAAGCAAAACTAAAATATATTTGTTGTACACCGATCGCCGAAACAATCAACTCTGAGCTCTGGCAGGAAGACGATGAATTTAAGTACATGCAGGAAAAGCAGGGAGCTATCGATGCGGCAATACACTCGTGTAAGTTATGGTTCTTACACAGAGCTTTACGCTCTGGGTAGCGAACAGCGAAGAATCATTCAATCGTATGTATATGTCAGTCGAGGAATCGAACAATATGTTAGTGTTATGGATTTTGTATCAATTCAACGGATTAAAAGTCGATGCAAATTTAAATTACGAAGAACCAATAACTGAAGCACAATGGTTGTTTATAGCAAATTTTATAAAAGAACTTACCCAATGGTTTAACGGAGAGGAGTTATAAAAACCTTGGTATTCTTATAAATATGGAAAAAGAACAGCTGGAAAACGAAAAGGAGACCATACCGACAAAACAGAATGTGATAAAAGAGCCCCAAAGAGCTTGATCCGCCACTGTAAAAGAGCGAAAGGTATTGCCGAGTCTCAGCAGATGCTTCGACATCAGGCACACAGGCAACTGCACAAAAGCAAGTGGAAGACAATACATCTGCTAACTCTGATGCCCATGGTGGATCCAGCGGAACCAGTGAAGAATCTAACATGGCAGAGGAAGATCCTTTTCGTGGTGACACAATAGATACAACACCTATGTATAGCGGAAGATCGACAAAGACAAAGAGAGACCCGTCATACCGCAAACGCGCGAAAAATGGCTGATTTGGACTTCATCACCCTTATCCCAGAGCATATTTTGTCGAGATGCTTGTCCAATCTTCCCCTACTTCTGAAGATTAAAGCTAACCCGCTGAACCAGGAAGTAGAGGGTCGAAGACACGAGGAGGTTTTTAGTGAGTAAGAATCTCACACTACCCTGGGGGTTCCGGGGTGCCTATGAAGGCTCCCCCCGCGTAAAAAAAAGAAAAAAAAGGGTGCGAATCTCAAGATCGGCGTTTTTACAGTATTTCGAGCTTCCGGATCGCACCGGACTAATCTCAAGAAAAAGTGTAAACAGTACTATTCCTACATAAATGCTGAAGATAATCGCTTCAGCAAGAACTTGCCTGCTTGTGTCTTCAGCTGCAGGAGCAAAGAACACAGGCTAGTCAGGACCTGAAGGCGGCTGAGTCTATCGCTCGCGAGGATGCTCGTCGATCGCGGGAGGAACTTTCTAAAGAGAAAGAAGCATTTACTGTTCTCTTGGCACAGGCGATTGGTGAGGAAAATAAGCAGCAGGAGCGTCCACGGCAGCAGCAGCGTACACAACAGTTGCAATAGCAGCATCGACCGGGTGGAACAGAGGCAGTAGCGTTGCTACCTATGGACGATGAAGGCGGCTCATGGGCCGAAGTAATGCGCTGCAAACCCTAGAATCGCCGTGTCATTCCACAGGCAAACCAGTGGCAATCACAGGGTCGGCTGGCATAGCAGCAGCGGGCACAACAACAACGCGAGCAGCAACAGCGATAACAACAACAGGGGAAACAACGGCCGAAAGGACGCAGCACACGGGCAGATCGAATTGACGTGGCCCCAGCAGCGGGGGTAACTTGGACAGAAGTATATATGAAGCTCTGTACTGCTAGCGAGCTCGAAGATGTCCGGGCAGACATCGGAATGGGTCGTCTAACCGGCGTAGGACATCTGTACGTCCCGATCAAGCGGACGACCGATAGCACGTTGCTGTCATCTCGGATCCAGGAACTCCTGGGCGAGACAGGCGTTACTCGCGTGGTTACGCAGATGGGCAAACTCCTTGTCACCAACATCGAACCACTGGCGGGGGAGGACGACGTTCGTGCAGCCCTGGACTCGCTGCTTGTATCGCCCATTGGTGCCACCCCCTCGTGTTCGGTTCTAGAGCTCGGAGAGTACAGACGTATTTCGGAGCGTACAGACGATTAACACATACAACTAAAAAGTGCAAAAAGAAATTCGATATGGACGCTAGAGAGGCTACTTTGAGAGTAGACTTCTCGAAAGGGCCATTGTTGACAACAATGTCATGCCCATCATGTCCAGCGACAGACCAGTGTGCGCTCCGAGCTGTCAAACGTGACAGCACGGATAAACGGGAGCTAGTGAGGAACAAAAATGAGAAGTGCCAGTATGTAATAGCACGCGAAAGAGCGATAATAAAAAAATTATCATCGTCTAGTAAAAAAGAAATCGGCATTCGGTGATCAAGTTTTTAAATTTGAAAGCGTGCTTGAAAGAAATCAATTACCGCAGTAAAATCGGCAACAGCCATCGAGACCTTCGGTGCGTGACACGATGGAATTCATATCATCGAAGCTTCAAATCAAGCAAGAGGAAGTGATTAGAATTCACCTACGCACCGCTCGGCAAACGCCTTCATCTATTTGAAGGACCAGAGTTATGCTCTGAAGATCGTGGAGGAACACGATGAAAAACACACCATAGAGTGCCTTGTATCATATTCCCATCAATATTGATGATGGATCCGTGTTAGTTAAACTGCACGACTTCTCGCCAAAAATAAGTGATAGCGATATCAAATATTTCTTTACGAAATACGGAAAGGTGTTAAATATCACCGAAGACAAATGGGGGGAAACGTACCAATTTGCCGGTTTGCCTAACGGGTACCGTTTCGTTAAGATAACACTATCAAAACCGATACCATCATTTATTAAAATAAATGTTGTTCGCGCAACGCGAACCTGTAGAAGCGAATACGTCCGCATAAACGCTTCGTCGTGTCAACGGTGTGACACGATAATCCGTGCCGAAAAACTTTGTATGCAATGCAAGAGAAAAGTGAAGTTGCCAGACATCAAACTGCCCACTTTCGACGGCAAACCAAAAGAGTGGACGAATTTTCATTCGATATTTGTATCGATGATACACGGAGGTCCGCAGTATTCGGGCACACAAAAACTCTATTACCTTCGAACGTCATTGTCAAGCCCAGCACTACAAGTCATACAAAGCGTAACCATAACTGAAGAAAATTATGAAGTAGCTTGGCAGCTTCTATTGCATCACTAAAACGAGCCGAAAAGGATCAAACAGTCCCACGTAGAAGCACTGTTTGAGAATGCTGCGTTAAAAAAGAATCGGCCAGTGATCTGCGAAAAGTAGTTGAAAACTTCGAGGCCAACGTGAACGCTTTAAGACAGTTAGGTGAACCTACCGCACAATGGGACACGCTACTCATCCACATGTTAAGCCACCAACTCGATGCTACAACGTTGCGTAGTTGGAAAGAATACGCTGCAGAAAAGAAGGTGGAGACATTCCAGGATTTAGTTTCATTTATGTAGGAATTGTATCACCCTGTGTCGGTGACAGCGCGCGCGACAATTGGCAGCACTGTCAGCCAACTGTCAAGCGAAAGGGAAGGTAAAAAAGGGAACAGTCGAATGATACACGCGGTAGCGAACGGACGAAAAAACCAGCTGAATACACCGAAACTTCCCAACCAATTCTACATTTACTTACAGACGTATTAGTGTTTTTGATGATTTACCAACAACAACAGTGATAAAACCAACCAAGCACCGAGTCCTAACCACACAAACGACCAACTATAAGGATTGTGCATTTTGTTCTGTACAGCATCCGCTATATATGTGTGGTGAGTTTTTCAAACTTTCACCTCAGGACAAAGAGAAGTAAGTCAATGAGAAGAAACTATGTATTAATTGTTTGCGTCCTGGACATCAAATTCGTGAATGCAAATCGACTAGCACCTGTAAGAAATGCCGCAAACGCCACCATACCCAGCTATGTTCGTCCCTGCTCACCATCCTTGAAAAAGCATACCGATCCTCTGACCACGTCAGCTAAGTCATCGGTCGTCAAGTCGATCACATACGCATCGTCCGTACAACGGAAAACCACCCTGCTGGCCACTGCCACAGTAATTCTCGTAGACGACGACGGCAAAGAACACTTTGCACGAGCGCTGCTAGATTCAGGGAGTGATACCTGTTTCATCACTGAAAACCTAGCCCACCAACTAAACTCACGCAAGGAGAAAACCAATCTCAAAATCTCGGGTATCACACCTCCACTACAACGAAGTACTGTATACGAGCGACCCTTCACTCTCGGATCGGGCGATACTTTGCCGACCTGCAGATCTTCGTACTACCGGAAATCACGGAAAACATTCCTTCTTCGTCGATAGACACATCCGGGTGAAACCTGCCTAGAAACATTTTTCTCGCTGATCCTCGTTTCGACAAGACTAATCAAATCGACGTACTCATCGGAGCAGAAGTCTTCTTAGAGATCATGAAACCGCCTGGACGCATACATCTCGGAAAGGATCAACCCACTCTCGTCAATTCGGAACTTGGATGGATTGTCACGGGGCCAGTCGTAAGTACGCTAATGTCATCTTTCAAATCTATTGTAGTTCATCACGCAACGACGAGCGTCAGCGAAGTCCATCAACTTATGGAGAAATTCTGGGCAATAGAAGAAGATGGCACCTCCAACTTGATGACCAGCGAGCAGACAGCGTGTGAAGAACACTTTCGGAACACGGTTTCTCGCACTGCTTCGGGGCGATACATCGTACGTTTACCGCTGAAGACTCAAACTCTTGACAAGTTCGTGGACAATCGCAAAACAGCAGTTCGTCGGTTCCACGGTTTACAAACCCGCCTCAACAAGAACGAGGATTCACGAAAACGGTACAGCTCGTTCATCAACGAGTACATTGAGCTGGGCCATATGAAGAAGATAACTGAGGAGGAGTACGATGACAGCACAAAACATCATTACTATCTTCCGCATCACGCAGTGACACGAGAGGAGTCCATCACAACTAAACTCCGAGTTGTTTTCGATGCGTCCTGTAAGACGCCTAGCGGAGTATCGTTAAACGACGCGTTAATGGTAGGACCTACCATCCAAGATGACATTCGAACCATCATCCTGCGTGCTCGAAAACAACCCATTATGATCACTGCTGACATAAAAATGATGTATCGTCAGATCCTCGTCGATGATCGTGATGCATCACTTCAACTCATCGTATGGAAGTCATCACCTTCAGATCCTCTCCATACATACAAGCTCTGTACTGTGACATACGGCACAGCTAGTGCTCCCTTCCTTGCCACACGGGTACTCTTGCAACTGGCAGACGATGAGGGAAATGAATACCCACAGGCAGCCCAAGTGCTTAAAAGGGATTTTTATGTCGATGATTTGGTGACCGGATCATCTAGCGAAAAGGAAGCGATAGAAATCATACACCAGCTATCCAAGCTCGTAGAGAAAGGTGGCTTCACTTTACGAAAATGGGCTACGAACAACGAAGAGGTCAGGCAAAGCATATCGAAAGATAACTTGGCGAACGAGGAATCATTCTGCTTCGATCGAGATCAGGTCATCAAAACACTTGGCTTACGCTGGCATCCCTTGAACGACACCATGACGTACAGCGTACATTCTCAAACCATGCAACCAATTACAAAACGTACTGCGCTTTCTAGTATTGCTCGTCTGTTTGATCCCATAGGTCTAGTGGGACCAGTAGTGACAAAGGCAAAGGTTTTTATGCAATCACTTTGGACCCTTAGAACGAACGATGGTTCTTGTTGGGAATGGGATACTGAACTCCCAGACGAGTATAAACAGAAATGGTTAGCATTCCAAAGTGATCTACCTAGGCTCAACTCTCTACAAATTGATAGGTGCGTATTACTAAAAGATCCTACTAGCATTCAACTCCATATATTTGCAGACGCCTCTCAAGTGGCGTATGGCGCGTGTGCGTATCTCAGATCAACAAACAGGGATGGTTCAATCAAAATTGCATTGATTTCCGCTAGATCAAGAGTAGCACCCTTGAAATCGCTCAGCATCCCACGATTAGAGCTATGCAGTGCTCTTTTGGCCAGCGAATTATTTAAGTCGGTTCAGCACGCTATGCAGCTTGATGTTGACTGTTACTGTTGGCTCGACAGCACCGTTGCTCTTTACTGGATTCAAGCATCACCGTCTAAATGGAACATTTTTGTTGGTAATCGTGTAGCAAAGATACAACAGGCAACTAGCGGTTGCATATGGAGTCACGTAAACGGATTGGAAAATCCGGCTGACCACATATCTCGCGGACTCTCTCCCACAGAGCTGATCAATTGCGATCTATGGTGGCACGGTCCTCCATGGCTACAACTCCACCAATGGCCACACTCACAATTGTCATCAGAACTACCATCGGAAGTATCCATCGAATCTCGTGTAACAATACTGGCAATTCCCGCTACTAAACGTGCTAACATTGATCAAATTGAACTCATGAACAGGTTGATCTCCAAATTCTCAGATTACCGAAAACTGCTACGAGTGCTGGCTTACTGCATTCGACTTTTACACATCGTGCAAACAGAAATCTTCGAAAAGGAATGGAGTCAGCTTAGCCAGAATCAACCGGTGTCAACTAAATCTCGACTTAAGTGGTTTCATCCATTTGTGTCATCTGACAACCTTATCCGTATTGGTGGACGTCTCTCGCGATCGAATCAACCTTACGACGCTAAGCATCAAATTTTACTTACAGCATCTCATCCACTATCAGTGTTGTTAGTAAGACACCTGCATGAAAAACATCTGCATGCAGCACCGCAGCTCTTGTTGACCGTCCTTCGTCAGCGGTATTGGCTCATAGGAGCCAGATCTCTTGCAAAACGCATATGTCATGAATGTGTAACTTGTTGCCGAGCTCGTCCTCGCCTTCTAGAACAGTTTATGGCTGAACTTCCACGTACACGCATTACTCCCAGTCGGCCCTTCTCTATCGTCGGTGTAGACTACTGGGGTCCCATCAGTCTAGCTCCGATACATCACCGCGCAGCACCAGCAAAGTTCATCCAAGCTTTTCGTAGATTCGTTGCTAGACGAGGATTATGCAACGAGGTATATAGCGACAACGGGCGAAACTTCATCGGTGCTTCAAAGGAATTGCGTGCATTGATAACTGGCAAACAACATCGCGTCAGTGTTCTGCAAGAATGCTCCTCATTGGGAATCTGTTGGCATTTCAATCCACCAAAGGCTTCTCACTTTGGTGGACTGTGGGAGTTAGCAATTAACTCAGCACAAAAACATTTTGTGCGAGTGCTAGGCAAGACAACTCTTCCGCAAGATGACATGGAAACGTTGTTATGTCAAATTGAGTGTTGCCTCAACTCACGTCCTCTGATACCACTCAGCGATGACCCGTCGGATCTCCAACCACTAACTCCAGGACACTTCCTTGTTGGTGATAATCTGAAGGCAGTCCCTGACAAAGACTACGAAGAGATATCAATGAACGGACTCAAGCGTTACCAAATTGTACAGAAACTTCTGCAGCAAATCTGGAGACGATGGAGTTCGGAATATCTAAGCATACTGCAGCCTAGATCCAAATGGCTCAAGGCACCAGTGAACATTGAAATTGGTCAATTAGTGCTGGTCAAGGATGAATCAGAACGTAGGTTCTGAGGGGCCAGGATGTTCGCGCAACGCGAAGCCGTAGAAACGAACACGTCCGTATAAACGCTTCGTCGTATTGACGGTGCGACGCGATTATCCGTGCCGTAAACTTTGTATACAATGTAAGAAAAAGAAGAACGCTA
>AXCM01010638.1:0-10585 GCA_000473375.1 Anopheles culicifacies
GGGAGCACACGCTCGCTTTCGCTGTCTCTTATCACGGTGGCTCTTTTATCACTCACTCACAGTGTGCGCCGAAAACGCATCCCGAACTTCCCGAATTGTGTGTGTGTGTGTGTGTGTGTGTGTGTGTGTGTGTGTGTTTTCTTCTCCGTCGGAGAAGGATCCGCACTCTCGTCGTCGTGAATGCCGTCTTTCGGGAGACGATGTAACGCCCGAAATCGGATACCAGGGAAAATCATCCACCCGGATCCCTTGGCCCTTTGGCGTGTCTTCATTCCCTTCGTTCACCATTTGCTACCAGTGCCCATTATGTAGGTTATTCGACGGGTGCGGCTGACTTTCGGTACGGTCGGAGAGTTTTCATTCGATTGCAATCATCTTTCGGTGCGTGTTGGTGTGCGAGTGTTGTTGTAGTTTCGCTTTTACTACATGTCCACGCGTTATACATGAACATGAACTGCGTTTATTGGTGCATTCGTATCACGGGAACGAAGACGCTAGGATGGCGTTTGCTTTCGATCATAATTCAGCATCGGTAAGCTGTGATCCGATGTTGCTTTTACGATGTTGTTTTCGCTAGCGCATGAAAGGTCAACTGACGCGTGGGCAATGCAAAGCGGGCGCCTGGTACTTTGTACCATATTTGATGGAAAGTTTTAGAATTAAGAAAAAAGTTATTTAAATTTGCTTTCTTGTATAATTAATTAATAAAATAAATCCATTTTTATTTTTATAAAGGATTTTTTATGTAAAGCCGATGTAAGTGCATCTTGTCAGCAGTAAAAGCCCTCCCCCCCGGGTTCACGTTATGCAACGAATTAACGACCTTCAATTTTTCTCGTTTTTCAAATTCCTTACCGCTGCCACTAACTCACAATTACATAACACCTGCCGGTACCGCCCAACTACCGAACTAGCCCGAATTTTAACCCTTAAACTCGTGACCCCCGCCGCCGCCGCGGGTGGTCCCGCATTTCCGGCCGGATAGCAAACGATTTTCGAGTTGACGTGGCGTGTGGAAACGCCGTACAGCATCGTAGCGATCTCGGCATTGTAGACATATTTCGTACAATGCAAAACTTTCCAGCGAATGAATTCCACGGGCGGGTGGGTGAACGGGGAGGGTAGGCCAAAAAAGGGGGGCCGTTCCTGTCACTGATGCCTTTTGCATGACAAACGCGGAGGCCTTTGATCCCGATCATCATCCACGGGTGCTTTGACGAAGCTTTCACGCGTTCGGCCCACCGGTGTTACACGCCTGGTGTTATTCCGTTTCGTGGCCCGCATGCATTCTTCAGTCTTCGTTTCTTTTTTTCCTTAAATAAGTTCTCAATTTTTCAGATGTTACGGAGAAGTTTGCTGTAATTTAATTTGAAGTATCTTTTAAGTCAATTGTTTAATAAAGTACTGGATTCGGGAAAGAAGATCTGGTTGAAGATTGAATCTTACCTTTAAGAACATGACTAATTATGCTCAATTATTTTCTTTTTAAAATATATGTTAAAATACAAAATATTATAAAGATAATAGAATATGTCATCATAGTTTATTTTGGTTCGTCGTTTAGCAAAAAAAAAGGCTTAAGCATCTCTTAAGAACGTTCCTCCCATCGCTAGAACGGTTCGAGTGCTTCAAAGGTTCATTCAACAGCCAAATTATTCTTCCCGAACGCTTCCCGAGATGCATCACTTCATCTTTGCGGCCTTGCCCACAACCACCCAATTTGGGTGGCATCGGGGAGTTAACCGGGATGCTTCAATATTTCCACAATGGAACATTACAAAATTTGGATGATATACGGAAAGAAAGAGAGAGAGTAAGGGAGGGTGGAAAATAAACCAAGCACCCACTAGAACGGACACAAAAATCTTCGAACGCAAGCACACATACACACACAAAAGGCTCGTAACGGAAGGATAATGATAAGGGTGAAGGATCGAATCGAAACCTCCGCACGGAGCTTGTTCCCTCCAATGATGCTTCCTTGGTGTTTCTTCACAAAAAAAAGACGAGAAGGGAATCATGAATCGATCAGTAAACCACAAAACCAAGCCGCGTGGAAGAATGTAACAAGCAGGAACAACGGAATTACTTTCTCTTCCATTCTTTCTTTCTTCTTTTTTGCTTCTCTCACTCACGTGCTTATCGTACACGTCATGTGTGTGTGTGTTTCGGGTACGGACACGGGATCTTTCATATCTTAAGGAAAAGCGTTGATAATAAATTGGAGATGAAATTATGACTGCCATGGGGGGGTGGAGAGTGGACCACCCACACCCTCCCACCAACGGTTGGAAGGGAACAGGAACCTTTCGCGTACTCGGGTATTCATTCATCGGTGTCCCTTGTGAGATGGATTTTATGGTTGCTGCACGTTTGGGGGGAAAAAAATTCAAACTAAATTTATTATTAAGCACCGAAAGGTGTCACCTGTGCTGCGGGAAATGTGTTTGCGGTTCGTTTTTTCATTTTCTATCGTGAATTAAAAGCTTTTATGATGGTTGATTGTTGATGCGGTGCTTAAAGCAGATCTATAAGGAATGTTCATTCATAAGCTTATTGCTTTATCGTTTATTAAATAACATTTAAACACTATCTATCACGCTTAAAACACATGTTAGTAGTCAGTTAGTTAAACAATCTTTAAGTAATCGTTTTATAGCCTCACCAATCAGCTAATCAAGCAGCTCCCGGGGAAGGCCTTAAGAGGTCCTTAAGCAATTCACTGGTTTTCCACGCCTCTTACCATAACGGTTGGAGGTGCCGGATGCCACTTCGCGTTCGCATCAAACCCACTTCATCATGGTGATTGGAAATGTCGAGCCTTATCGATGAAGCGTTTGGCTTAGTTCCAAACATCTCCCCGAAAGTGACACATTACCGTAATGAAAAACCCGTAACATCACACTGGGTCGTTACTTTCTTCCGTATTTAAAGTGCGTGAAGCGAGTGTGTAACTGAATAATCCGGAAGTACAAATGTATACTATTATATGTGTTATTAATTTATAAGATTATTTGAATATTTTTTTGTGAATGAGTTAATAACAAAATGTTAAAGTAGATAGTATTTAGAAGCGAATGCTTTTGGTCTTGTATTTTGTGACATTATTGTAGCTTAAATTTAATTTTAAACCGTTATTTGGAATACATCGATCATTTAACGCATTAAAATTGCTTGAAAAAATCTTCTTATATCCATTTTTATGGATGTTTTGTTTTTCCTAATTTGCTAGAAACATGAAAACTTTTAGAAAAAACTTTAATAAAAAAAACATCTTTTTTTTTTTGTTCTTGTATGACGGCCTGGCCTTATTAGAAAAAACATCATTTAATTTAAGTAAAAATACTCCTAAGATCATTTAATTTAAGTAAAAAAAAACTCCTAAGAGCGCTTGTGTCGAAACCGATCTAAAATGCATGTTTCGAAACTGTTTGTAGAGCGACATCTATGTGTGAATCGTATAAGCTCATAACAACACTACTAGCGCCACAGGTAGCAGCGAACGCAATGTTAGTTCCTCTTCCCGCCACTAGAGCGCGTTAAACATTCTTTATCGTATTGAGGTCTTGAATGGAGAGGGTTTATTTAACTAATTAGGTTTATTTTATGTTCATTCCTAGCAATTATTAATTCCCACACACATTTTGTACACTTGAATAGCAATGAATAATGTATTGATTAAATTATATCTGTGATATAAAATATGATTCTATAGTTCGTCATTGTAGTTGACATTTGGTTAATATCAATCTTTTTTATTACTTATTTTAAATTGTTCTTACATAAGTTTTTTTTCCATTATAACTATTTTAAGAGCTAAAAGGATATTGGTCCTTACAAACTAAGTGTTGTGCTATACCGAAAGCGACGAAGACAAATCGTTTACGGAAGGAAGAATCATTTTGTGGGTGGTTTCGTTGGACAGTCCGCTATTAGATGGTCTTCGCTACGGCAATTATGGCAACGCTTTGGCAGTGGTCCTAACGCACACTTGGACGCTATATGATTGGAAAACTCGCCACAATTGTAACACCTGGTGGGAAAAGGATGCATAATAAAGTGGACTTTAGTATCATTTTAAGGGAAAATCGGGTGGAATTAAGTTCAACCGTGTCATTTACCTCACTTTCCGGAATCGTCGCTTTTTACTGTACGGCCTGAAATCGCTTCCCTTACATTCGGCATGCGATGGTCCATAAACGTTGGTCGCTTCGTATCCCTTCGATGTAAGCTTCGACTCAAACTCGACCTCTTCGTTTTCACCGAGCGAACGGAATCCTCCCATCTGTATGACACTCTGGCAAATTGAACACATTATTGTATTAGTTCGCAAATAAAGCAAAGCACAAACCTATTAGTCACGGAACTTACCTGATGTACAAACACTTCCTGTCCTCCATCATCCGGCGTTATGAAGCCCCATCCTTTAACGACGTTAAACCATTTACAGCGTCCTCTACGGGGTCCTACCAGTTCTGTGGATTGGATGTAGCAATCGGAACGATTAGTATCGGATCCAAAGGAAAACTAGTATTCATCGCTAAAGTCGATCACCCAGAGGTCACAAAATCGCAGATTAATGTCAAACCCTTTCGGAGATGTCCGTGGCAGGACCTTCCTCATGGGGATTTTGTTCCCCGGTATTTCTGGACAGCTGGACATGTTTCACGTGCGCTGAATTTGCATTTACCAAATTTGCTCGCGCTTTTGCGCAAAAGAATACATGGACATGGCAGCAAAGCGTAAGGATCAAGGCTGTGAAATAGATCCTTCTTTTCTTTGCGCTTTGGCGGTCCCGAAATTCTTCACAGCTAACGGTACTGAACGGGTTGAATGGCATGAAAACCACGTCATTTATGACAGCCAGCAATCTCTTGAACGAAATCTCAAACAATCCTTTGCCAAACAACAAAAAAAGATGCCTAAAGAAGAATACATCTTCAAACTCTTGTTATTTTTTCCATCTTGGCCGTAGTAGTGTCACTTTTCTTCATTCAGTTCATCAACGAACCGGGAAATGAGAGTTTGCAAAAGCAAAAAGAGAAAGAAACCGGTTCATCTCTCCACCGTGAAACTGATTTCTTGCTTTGTTCCTTCCGGGGACGTCGTCGAGTCTTCCTTCCTCACCGATCTGCTTATTAGTCTAATTTTGTGACGACGCGCCGTAGAAAAACATCCAACCTGGGCCTGTTTACAAGCATGTGAATAAATTATGATTAGAAACACATTAGTCCGATCGGTGTACGGGAGCAAGAGCGCAAGGCAAGGACGTGTTCTTGCTTCCACCGAGCAGAAAGGACAAAAGATTTCACTTTTCGATTTACACTCCGTACAAGTTGTCCTTATGGATGGGATGTCCATAAATTCCGAATAGGGGCCAAACCCCCGTTTGCTTTGAGCTCAGCCTTAAACAGTTCCCCGACAGGAAGGATTTGCACCTCGTGGCCAAAGTAACCTGCCTTGTGTGCGTTTTTTCTTGCCGATACCGAGTCCATTTTTCGCGGTTCCCGAAGGTTGCCTTTAGGGGTCTCGCCGGGTATGAAAGCGGACCCCCCTCCCCGGAGCTGCATGCCAAGGGGACAGGTTTCTAATTTTCCTAATAAAGGATTATTTAAATGAGGTCACAATTGTATCGCTTCGGGTGTGCAGGGGATGGCAAGATCTTTTTATGTAACAACATCACAGAAACGTTACATTTACGATGGACAGCGTACAGAATGTGCCTTTCTTTCTGCTCGTCTCATGTCATAAACAGGATTTTGTAACGTTCCCCTCTTTTTTTAAAGATGAGCTGTTTGAGTTGTTTTTGTTGCGGAAAAAAGGGATACACTTTTTTTATCTGAGAAGGCATAAGAGCTTACAGAAAACAGAATAATGCGAATAGAATGGGTCTTGGTTTGCAGCTTTGTCCGTAATGATCGAGGCGTATCGTATGTCCGGTGAGGTTAATTTATTTGCTGGCCAAAGTACACCCGGCACAATTTGTGCAAGTAATTGAGATTTATTGTTAGTTAAAATGGAAACAAATCATATAAATTGTTATACTTTTCTTTTTTTGCATCGGAATCGGTTTAGGTAAAAGATTGTGTGGTTTTGTCTAAAGGAATCATCCTAAAAGTATGCAATCTGCTTTACAAAACGCATATTTCTCAAAAAGGCTATTACACTATTACATAGTATTTCATATTTTTGAATTTCATTGTAATTTACATGATGAAAATACATTTTATTCAGTATGAAAATGTGTAAACGTGTTAATTAAATATTTGAAATATATTCGCTCAGTTGTTTATGTTGCTAAGACACTAAATTATGCATTTTATTTTAACACAAAATAATTTGCTTTGTTTATTTTTCATTTCATTTCATTTAAACAATAAAATATATAAGACAACACATAAAAAAGAAACACAAAAAGTTCAATTTCAATTCTTGTTTTTGTTGTAACGCCATTTAAATGTTAAAAGTTGCTCACTAACAACAAAATTTTAGAAATTGAGGCTTTAAAAGATTTTGTTATAAATTTTGTTATTGAACATGATTAAACAAGTTTATAAAGCATTTAATTTGCTAGTTTAGTTAAAAATTCATTCGTCTCTAATGAAACAATGAGTTTACAAACTTCCATAATGAATCAAATGCAACATTTAGCTGCATTTTTCACTGTTTTATAAAGATCCTGCCTTTGATTAACATAAAATTATTTATTTTATAATAATTTTAAATTTATAAAAATGTGCCACCGAAATTATCGACTTGCTTGAAAAAAAATATCAATTATTATCTTTAATTCATTATGTACACAACGTTTAACCAAATTGATATGTTGTAGAGTATTTTGCACAAAAACTTTTGTGATAAATGCCGTTTCAGCTAAAGATATCTGCAAGCCAACCATCGCTGGCTCCACACTGGGTATTGTACACATTCATCTCACACTAACGAGAGTTTGGCTTCTAATTATTAAATAAAACTTCCCCCTTCTGTTTTATGAGATAGTTTTCAAACAAATGATCACAACGATAAATGAATTCTTGATGAGTCTATTAACCCTTGAGGCCATGCCTAACAGCGTCGTTAAGCCAATTGGAAGAACAATATTTAAATATTAACTTCCTATTTTCACACTCCGCAAGATACCTTAACTTCCAATCATTTCATTATCATTAATTCATCTCCTGTAGACACATAGAGAGGAAGTAACTGTGATCATCACGCGACAAAAGTGCAGTGATCCAAAAATAACAGCAGCTACAATAAAAACCTACGTGTCACGTGCCAGAAATGGGATTTCATTTGTGCCAGAGGGGAATATGGATTGCGTTCCTACCGTTAAGACATTTTTCACCAAGATTGCATGCTCTATGCGGAACCCTCCCTGACCCTTAATCCCGAAGGTGACGACACCTTCTGCTGGGTTAACGATTCCTTACCTTCCCGTTCGTCTGTCATTGTTGCTGCGGAGGGATGCTCACTGTTAGGCCCGCCGTCCAAATGGAATGGTCCACTCGGGTTCGCCATCTGCTTGCCAGGTACTTGCACCGGTTTTGTGTAACGCTCAAAGAAAATCTAATCCCAGCAGTCCGTTCCGTTCTTGCATGGCCTACTGCACTTGTCGTTGCACCGTTTCTACTACCAGTTTCTTCGACTGCCTTTTGTAATCTAGCTGCCCATCACCTTACTGGGTCAATGTATGTGATTGGAATTTCAAGAATGCACCATCGCGTTCACTGCTCCCTTGCAACAGCAGTAGTGTAAACAAAGCTTCTCCTCCTCCTCCCTTTTCTGTTGGGGAGACACACTCACCCTTCACAACCTCCAAACTAAACGCACACACTCTCCCTCATACGCATACGCACGAGAGCGCACACAGCTTTATCGCACATTCGTCAACAAAGTAGGCACTTTTCATTCACAAACTAATTTCTTTCGGTCGCCGTTCGGTTCTGGAGTGATGATACAATTAAGGGCCTGACAGTGGGTGCCACCCTTTCTCCCTCACCTTTCACTTTAACGCACCAACACCAACCAAGAAGATGGCAGTAACTACTAATCTGTGTTTTTCGGGGTGCGTAACACGCACGCAAACCCGATGTTGTCACGATGGCGCGTGAAATTCGAATGCGCGCGGGATCGGTCGCGGAAATTTCGGTCGGCTTTCGAACGGGGCCACACCGTGGTGTGAGCGAGCGGGATAGCGACCGTACACAGCTATACGCACTATTTTGTGCGTGTGTACCGCACACACTATCAAAAGAGCGCGCGGTCTATCCACACACAGGCACGCACGTGGTCTAGCGGCCTTGTGCGAGCGGGACGGAAACGATGTGCGATCGTACGCTTGCCTACGAAACGTACCGCGAAGCGAAGGGATGAACTGCGACCCCCTAGAGGAATGATTCTGCTCGAAAGAACCGTTTTCGTTATCGGTCGATGCGTACCTATTCCGTTTCGCTTGTTTTCGTTCTTTCTCTTCTTTACAGTCGAGCCCTTTTTTTAAGTGTCGTGTGGGTGGTAAGGAGGAAGGGTACGTTGGGGACCTCTATGGGGGTTGTTTTTTTCGTGCGTGCGTATGCGTAAGGGGAGAGATTATGTTGCAACGATTCCACCGTAGCGCCACACATGCGAACGCATTCCAAGGTGTTGGTAGGTTGGAAAGGGAAAGCACGAAATAAGGGCACGAGTGGCCATGCATGGAACGTGGTCACTGAAGACGAGTGCGCCTGTGCAGGGTTAGAATTGTGTGCCGCAAAAAAAAAGGATGGTTTCTGGGAGGGTACTTTTACGGTGCTGCTTCTGGAAACTCCTTGAAGTGCTATTCGCTCATAAAAATGAAGTTGTATATGGAATGGCACTGAAGAGAATTATTTGATGAATTTTACATTAAATTTGCGACAATTTAATTTAATTTAATAAATGTGCTTTGCCAAAAAGATTTTCAGGCATTTATCATAACAAAAGGAACAAAAGGAAAACACTCGAACTTAAATAAAACAAAATGGAATATTATGAAGTAGATACAAGCTTTTAAGGAAATGTTTGATCTGAATGATTAAACATTAATATTGGTATGATGCAAACATTCTCAGGAACTATTAACTTTTCTTCTATTCGCTCATTTATTTTTAACATTTAAGAACATTATTTCCAGAGCTTATTCACAGTATGATTTACACAACGGTTTAATAAACGTTTATCTCTGATTTGTCTTACTATAGTCTATTATGAAATTCCCAACATATTGCATTTCTATCGAATTCCAAATAAAAACCGAAAAACAACACACCACACTTGTGAAGAAAATCATTCGTCACACAACTGACCCGCATCTAGCGAACACCTCTCATCCCGCCTCATCATCCAACCCACCGGCTAGTCCACTGGCCGGCTGTTTGTTGTTAAACATTATTGCGTCGCGAGTCTTTTGCTTTACGTCGCGTCTCAATGCTTCGGTGCGTCACCACACCATTCGGACACTGGCTCAAGGCTAGAGTCGCTGTCTGATGTGAGCTCTTTCGTGAGCACCAACACTGCTACAAAACAACACTGCTGTGTCCGGAAACGGTGCGGAAACACTCCGGAAGAAGTGCGTGCTCCAGCGTGTGTTCCTCGATGCGTTGTTGTCGTCTCATGTTTGTCGTTTGTGCGATAGGACGGCTGTACTACCTTCGATAGCGCTACCACCGCCGATGCACCGGTGGGAGGCGGATGTTTTCGTGAATTTGTGGACGTAACGTAAATTAGATTACTTCACGATTCACCGTGACGGAGATGATGCTCCAGTTGGCGGCTCGGATCGTGGTCGATTTGGAGGAGGGATCAGGGTGATGATGTTGCAATCGGTGTTTTGGTGAAGTGTTTCCCATAACTTAAGCGGAAAAGAGTAGAAGGGTTTCATCTAATTAATATGAGCATTAATTGAAATAGTTTTACAGGAAAGATGACAGTGAAAAGTGTAACTTTGAATGTGATTTAAATGTGTTTTAGAGTAGGAGTGATGAACGTCTTATTAGTTATGGTGAGGTTCTGCAATCCGTTTCCAAAACACTACCTAAGGTACGTCTCCATTTATTCTAGTCAACAAATTCGCTTTGTTCCTCATCGTCTCCTACTGAAACGGTGATTTACATTTACTTGTACCTGATGAATATCTCATAAGCCCATTTGGATTTACAAGCTAATAATAATGATAAAATACCTCTCGAATGCCGATCTTCTGGAAGATCTCTAATCGCATTCTGCTTCCTTCTTGGTCTGCTTGGTCATCATTTTCCAAAATACTCGGTCCAATACGGTCCACTCCTCCATCCTGGGGTCCATCATCTTCCCCAGGATAGACTTCACTTGACCTAACCATTGAGCTCGCTGAGCTCCTCTACGTCTTGCGCCGAGCGAGTCGCTGACGAATACCTTCTAGGTGAAGAGTGAGTTCGATATCTTCATCACGAGCTGATGAGATATGGATCTGAAGCCTCTCAAAGAATAATAAAGCCTCTTCATATCCTTGATTTCCATCACAATATGCAGAAATTCAACCACTTAGGTTCAACGGGAGACAAAACTAAATTGAGTGGAGGGAGTATAA
>AXCM01010648.1:0-11465 GCA_000473375.1 Anopheles culicifacies
AATTTTTCTCTTAATATTTCCTCTATTGTTTGACCGATGCCGTCCTAAAGTATGATCCTTCCTACTTAAGGTATCATAGACGCCAAGACACTTGTACCATACGGCTTTTTCTTTGCCAAGAGCAAATATTATCATCCGATTTTCTACATGGACAGACATTTATTTACGTTCTTCTGAAACATATTCAAACAATTCCAAATGAAGCCAAATCTTACAGAAATCCTATGCCCTAGAAATGATCTGCTATGCTTTCATTCAATTAAAGCCAATTTGCAACTTTTAATTATCTTTTAAATGGCAATTTTCGTTAACCATTTTAATTACCTTACAACATCACTAGCAGATCAACAGCAGACGAGAGTCAAATCAGTTACAGCAACCATCAGCAAAAAAACAAACAAAGATAGATCACCAATCTCGATCGGGTTTGTTGCGGGTGGAATGAATGGAGAAAAAAACACCAGTTCAACTAACGATTTACCAACCTGGCACCGTTGCGCAAGCGAGATGGAAAAGAAAACCATTGACCAACTCGCGATCGAAAGAAAGGAGAGCCAGCTAAAAAAACAGGCCGTTTCTGTGGTTTTACTATTTTATCTTCATTAATCATTTTACGCGCAGATGATTTTTATTGACCAGCGGTGTAAACAGATACAAAAAAAATGGCAACATGATCTAATGGCTCTGGTGGCCACTGTAATTTTCCAAACACTGCTATCAGCCACACCAATCGTGTCAGATTCAATTACATCGCAAAACGTTGCAATATTATGGCAGCAGCGGCGCTGATGATGATGGTGATGATGGCAATAAACGGGCAGTGATAATGGGCGTTTGCAACACTCGCGATCGCATTCGGGGGCACACGATCCGATAACAGTAAGTCAATAAAACTATCGTTTGCCATTACCAACGACGGTGTGTAATAATGTAGTACGCGCACGGTGGCAACAGCGCAAATCAGCTGATAAACGGCAAAAAGCCATCGAAATAACCTCACCAATGAAGGATGTTCAACGAACGGGCTCGTTTACGCTGCCACAAATAGCCGCGAAGAAGCGAAAGAAATCATTGAACATCGCTTGGAAAAATGGTTCACCCGATCATTCTCACTTTCGTTTGCATTTTGTATTCGTTGCTGCGGTCGTTAGCCACCTCGCTGCTCGATCGACCGTTGGAAAATGTTAATCAACTCCGCCCGAGGTGGCCCCGCGGGGCCGAGGCAAGACGCAGCCTGTGAACCAATCGCCGCCATGGTTTGATGTTGTTTGTAGGTGAATAAAATCGAATCTGTGCATGAGGTGTATTTGCCAAAATACAAAACAAAAAAAAATGGTGGAAAGAAACAGCTACTACAAGTGAACGAAAAACACGAAGACACGCAAATAACAGGAATCATCGCTTTCACCTACGCTCCGCCGATTTGGCTTGAAATTGAATCTGGCGATCGATCGATAGTGACCGGCTGCGGTGGAATCGTCCGCATGTCATACGGAGGAGCGAGTGCCCTCCTGATTGGATAGCGGCACGGGGGGCGGGTTTTGTATGTAAACGAAGCATAGATGATGCATACCGACCGTGCGGTCCAGTACGGTACCCCTAGCCTTACGGTATGCCGTTTCCATGTCCATGTTTTCCATTCGAATGGCGCGCAGTGAAGGTGGGTTTGCGAAGTTCAACACAGCTTGGCCAGGTGTGAATGTGCGCGATCCGCACCTTGAACGTTGAGGAAGTGACCGGACGCGTTACGGTACCATTCGGCCGATAAGGTGGAGGATCGATTTTTATTACTTTCCTCAAGGCCACAGCTAAGGGGTAGATATATTGGGAAGTTTAGAGAAAATTTAACAAAATAATTAAGAAAATGGAATAAAAGTTTCTTTAAGCCGTTGGCAAAGAGCTATTAGAACATTATCAAAGGACTTAGAAAGAAAGCTTTTAAATCTGCTTCTAATTCCCCTTGGCGATCAAAAGACACTTCGACATGACCTCCAAAATGTTTGATATGGTTTAGGGCTTATTTTAAATGTTTTCTAATGCGTGTCAAAATGGCCTTTGGGAAATGTACGATCTTCCAATATGTATTCGGTAATTCAGTAGAAAAAAATCGTGAAAATCTTAATCTGCTGCTCAGCAACAACATTTCCACGTAACAACGTCCCTTTTAGTTCCGATGTTTCCTCACTGTTTGATAGATCACTTAAACCTCCAAGCAGAATGAAGAGATCATTTTACTCTCGATCCTCGAAAATGAGATTAAGATAAAGATCATCTTTGGAAGCTGCTGCATTTGGACGGTTGGAGGTCTCTAACGGCCACCAACAAGACATCTGTTTCACAACTCTGGATACTCTCCAAATACGAGAAGATACTATCGACGCCACAGCGGTTATAAGTAGCGGACAAAAAAGAATCACGCTATGCAATGCTTTTTTCTTCTAGTGTCTTAGAAAAATTGAAGCAAATATTAAAATAAAAAAAAACTGAAAGGATTTAAATTGATCACCAAATTATGTAAAAAGTATGAAATAAGATAATAGAAAAAGGACAGAAAAGATAAATTTTAAACGCAATCATAAAAATAGAAAATAAGTAAACTAAAGCTGAAATAATAATTAACATAAATGAAAAATACGCAAGGACATATACTTAATGTAAAAGTGTAAAGAAAAAAAAAGGAAAAGCTGTACTTTAAATAAAAATAGCTTATAGAAATAATCAAAAACAAAGCGCAAATGATAAAAAGAACAACAAAAAATAAAAGAAAAATGGGATAATCTGAAACATAAAATAAAACAGTAGACAAATAAAGTGAAAAGTCTAACAGGGACCGTAGAAATGATCGGTTTGGTGCAATCAAGTTCTAGAGGAGTTTAGTAAGAGCAAAAAATTGTTTAATTATAGAGAAATATTACTGTGAACTTGTTATATTACTCTTGAATTCTAATTATTCCTCTCAAAATAAATAATATTTCATTCTAAGCAACACCTTTGCTTAGCACCTTTAGCAATCTTTTTTTGAAAAAAGCTCCCCTCGCCTCATTCCCGTCATGGTGTCACGGATGCTGTTTTACTTTTTTGTATTCTTCTTCTTTTTCGCTTTTGCCACCCCCAGAACCGTCTATGTTTGGTGTGGATGTCCGGATTCCAATGAATTATACGTTCCACAAAAAAAAACCTCTCCCGAAACTGTCACAGAAATCGTCATCGGCGCACCAGCAACAGCCAAGATGGCAGAGGCGTACACACAGGCTAGAACACCGTCAATAAACATCGCTGACATATAAAGCGCCAAGAACACCAGACAGCACAGATGGCCGGTGGCCAACGCGAGCGTGAAGGGTGAATGAAAACAAAACACACACACACACACAGCCGGGCGAGCGCTTGACTTCTTTAGGGAGATCCGCCTATGCACAGTAACGCAAATCTTAACGCCGCCAACGAAGTGCTGGGGCCAGGGCCATTGCCACGGTTAGAATCCGCTCCTAGTAGTAACACCGGTGGGGTGGGAGGGTGGGTGGCTAGGGGTGGTTCACGATCAAGACTCGTTCGCACGTTTCATCATTGGCGACGTCATCGTCGCCGTCGTCGATAGTTTTCTATTCATTCACCTTTCCGAAACCGATCACCGGATCGGTGATCCGAAAGTGGACAGGAAGCACAACCGAGGCCGTGGCCAGAGGAAACAATCAAACACACGCGCGCACACACTCCCACACGGTTCGAGTGCAATTAAAAATGTATTATTATCCGGTTGCCGGTTGAATGGATAGCAACATTGGCCAAAGGGGGAAACGTGTTGGTGGGAAATGATCTCTTGTCACACTAATGTTTGCTACCTCGCTTATTTGCTTAGAGGTCACCGTAATGCAGGAATGCAATGCGGGCGCTTGAGCGAAAAACAAGTATTTCACAATTATGCTTTTTTTTCCTGAAGTGATCGAGTTGATCGAGCAGCTGATCGAGTTGGCAGGAAAAACATATGTTGCATACACATACACTTTCCGCGCGGTCAATGCCAATAGATTTCGCCGAATTGATCACTGAACTAGATCGATTAAAGTGAGCGCGATTTGGGTTTTTTTCGCTTCTTCCTCATTTCACTTACAACCCCCCCGCGCAAAGTCATTAAGCCTTTGGGTGAAGAAATCATAACTACAGAAGCGGAGTAAAAGTGGAATGGGAAATGCGTGAGCCGTTCGATCGTTTTGTTTTATTGTAATGCATTCTTTTTTCGTGTTTCGATCTTTCGGGTTTTGTCCAAAATCTAACACTTTCGGATGAAGCATGGCAACATATTTTTTTGTGGGTTTTTGTTTGGGCGGAATCAATATTTGTCCCGCGGACACTTCTTGGCGGAGGTGGCACGAGTGTTTGAAACGATCGTCTATTTCCTTTTATGCTCGGTGGGTTTTGTTTATGTCGCAGCTTCGAAGCTTCAGCTGTAAAAGTGTCGATTTTGTGTGACGACGACTTTACGGAATAAAATATTCATATCGATTGTGTTGTATCGGTTTGCTATTGCCACACCAATATGTGTGGTTAAACTATGATGTGAGCTTTATTGAAGCTCCTTCCATTAAGTGATCCAGTTTTTTGCCGTGGGCTTCAAACACTCTTTTTTTAGGAATATTTATTTCTTTGGTAAATTGGGCAAATCTTCAAAATTGTTATTGCTCAACCCCCTTAAGCTTACAACAATACGTTAAGAAAAAAGGGGGAGAGTGGGGGGAATGTTAACGGCGTGTAAAATGGGATGCATAATAATATATCCCATTTTTCTTCCCAAAATTACACTTCATAATAAGCGGTATGGCTCAATGGCATGCACCGACCGGAGCGGGGGTGCGCCGCTTATTGCCACACAACAGCCAATAACAGAAAGACTTGCAGCTCCAGCTTCAACTACAACTGCACCGTGCGTAGATCGCACTTGATCCTCTCTCAGCCCAATATTGTGCCAGGGGTTCGTCGCTTGCAGTCTTTCGTTGCTGTACGAGCGTACCGTGTGCGCAGTGGGATTTAGGCCGGTCGGGGGCCGGCACACAGAATGAGCCAGTTGCCAAACCGTCATACGTCTACAGGCACAATTTTCACCAAACGTTTTCACAACAAAAACGTCCTAAAGTTTGCCATTGCGCGGTACTATTGTTGCGATCAGTCGTTGCTCGCTCACTCGCTCGAGTCCCCCGTGATCCCTCGTGTTCGTCGGTGTACATTAGCATTTTTCTCACCTGTCGGTGGTCGGTGGCTTTTGTCTTGTGGGCAGAAATGGTTCAAAAGTGTCTGGGCTAAAAACGCTAAACAGCGGGAAAAACTTACAGAAGGGAAAATGCGCAAGCCAACGAACCATTCGGCACACAACGGAGCACAACAGTGTGTGTGTGTGTGTGTTTTAGACGAAGAAGCGATGATTTGTGGACGTTTTCTTTCTCACTCTCTCTCTCGCTCTCATTCTCTGGCGTACGATCACTATAATACACTCACATACACAAATGCGCCTTGACGCACACGGAATACGCGCACGTACGCAAACACTCACACCTCCCAGGCTCACATTTACACTGAACGCTTCACCACGGAGGAGCACGATGATGTTCTGGTAGTTTTTTTATTTTTAATTTTCTCTTAGCACACTCACACTGCTTATTTTACCTTTATATTATTAAACTTTGCTTTCATAAACAAAATTAAAAACAAATACCAAATTGCTCATCTTTTTTTTTAGTTTCGATCGTGTGGCTCCCTCTTGTTGTTGCTTGTGAGGGGTAGTTTGTGGAATGGAAATACGCAACCCACCAGCTCCACCCGGCCCCACCGCGCCACAAAACAATGCGCGCAATGCACACCAACACTATGGTAGCGGGTGCTTCTCCCGTTCCGATGAAGACACTTGGCACGGGGGAAACGTTCACATTACTCCCTCTTTCTCTACACCTTACATTAAAGGTAAATTTCATTCATGTGTTTCAAAAAGAAATGTTTTGAAAATAAAACAATAGAAATACAAACCAACTGGTGTGGTTTGTGACGTTTGTCTAAAATGCAACATGTAGAACAAAGTTTAATTTCTCTCCATCAAACGCATCTTGCGGGGTTGATCATGATGATGATGTAACTTGAACAAGATGATCAAAGATCACACCGAATAGATCCATTTCCTCAGGCCCCCCAGTTCGGAGTGGTATATTTTCTTTTTGTTGCTGCTGTTTACTGTCACCATCCGACCAAACGATGAGCTCATTATCCACCGTTATTGTTTCGTGTGTTTAAAGTTAAATCACCTCATCATCACCGATCATGATGATGGCTATGAAGAATTAGACTGCAAAACACGAACTTCGTTTGAACTCGGTTTGGAAGAGGAATCACAAAGTCTCAAAAACTATCTATCCAAAACAAAACTATCCAAATAAGACACTGCCCCTTTCCACACACACTCTGTTCACGCTGTAAAGTGTCTAATTAGCTTGCTTGCTGCTGGTTCCGGTCCTGTAAGTCTTCCGGTGGTACCACAGAACCAATCTTTTGGTCCCCTTCCCCACAGACACACATACACACACAAACACACACGGTGAGAAGAATCCGCAACGTAACATGCACCATCCGAAACAACACTTTTGCACAAACAAACAAACAAAAAAATGGCAACAACTCCAATTGGAACAACACGGGCACAGCCACACACAGACACACGCCTCATTTATGCTCCCCCCACTCCTCCCCCAAACCACAAGGAACGTACCAAATATCAAACAAATGCCACAGAAACTTCCATCTGACGCGTTTGTGCTGCTTGGAAACTGATCTACGACTGAGCAAAAGCTTGCCTTCAACCATTCGAACAGTTCACTGTACGCATTACTCTTGCTTTTCGTGACGTTACCTTCGTCTGCTGCTGCTGCTGCTGCGCGATCTATCTCGCGAGTCAGATACCGTGAAAGCTCACTTCTGGGCTCCACGATGATGGAAAGAGAATCGCGGAAGCGCACGGTCAGATAAGCACGAGCGAATGGGCAGAAACACTCGCTCTTGCTCTCGCGTGCTCCCGATCGATGTGATCATCGCATCAAGAATGAGCTGTCTCTGGAATGTCTCTATGGGTAGATCGAACGGGATATTTACTTGCGGTCCTGGTACGATACAACAACAACAAAAAAAAACCCAGATGGAAACCTCCTCCAACCCTTTAGAAACAGATGTGATTGATAACGTTGTACGAGCGTGACCTGTTAAGCGAGGCTGTAATCGCATGTAACATTGTTGTACCTTTTACATTGTACGTTTTATGCTCAAACAAACGAAAACAAAAAACAGCTAACATCTATTTTGTTTAAATTTTTTAAAAATAATTTACAAAAATAAAACGGGATGGAATCTCGTTGACAAAAGCCTGAAACGTTCCACACCGTTTGGGACATCTGTTTCATGCTACGCGTACTAGCGTTCCCAGTCTCTATCCAAAAGCTTTGGTGAAATTAACTGTTTTGTTGTGAATGAAAAACACATCAAAAATCGATCTTATTATATTAAAAAAAATTAAGATTTTTGTTTTTGTAGATAACAAATATATTGTTCTTATTTAATTTTTTTTTCTCATATAAACTCATTTCTCTAAGCATATTGAGCCCACATAATTCTATGCACATCTTCCGGATTGATTTGAATCGTAGTCTTACATGTTTCAATGCTTTTGTCTGATTACTTATTTAGTAGAGTTCTTATCGAAAGATATGTAAATTGTACATCCAGTTTATGGTATTTTTATGAAATTATACTTACATTTGTACAAATGGATTGAAGTTTTACAAAGTAGGTTTAAATAAAGTACGTGTATATGAACATCAAGCCAAATAAAGTGTATTTTTTATTAAATTCCGTATAATTCTACTTCATTTAACCTTTACTGTGATGTCTGTTCATTAAGAAACCTTAAACAAAACAAATTTAAATCGTAAATCATCCGTTAGCTTCCTCGGTATGTTTAGACCGAGTAATACCCCTAAATGTATGCAATACGTGCATGTCGTGTTTTTAGAACTAAACCTTTTATTCGTTTGCGCGAACCCTGGAACGCAAACTTTCTTCTTATGCTTCTCTTCCTCTACTTTCACGAGGAATTGCCGACACAGGAATAATCCGGCTTTCCGTAACTTTTCCCGCATTATTCCGTGTTCTGCAAAGAATATGTAGAATTGTGGTTCGGTACGTTTCGGAATGTAGCCCTTACCACATCAACACATTCGGCCGAAAATATGCGGAAAATACCGTGTATTTCCAGCTTTCGTTTTAACATCAGAATGCGGTAAACGGTATTGATTTACTCAAGATGTATTTGCTGCCACATTTCGGGCAATTTTCATTCCGATTATCAATAGCCGTTGTCATTAGCATAACTGTAGATAGATAAGTTAGTATTAAAAAAAAAACTAAGTCAAGTTGTAGCGACCAACCCGCAAAATATTTGGAGAATTTTTAAGAGTTTTTTTATAAGTTTGTTAATATCATATACAGTTCAGTCCAGTCGACACCCTTCTTCTTACGGCATTCCCTCAGCGTCAACGGCACACATACATCTGCGCTCGCTAAACGAATGACGCAGCTGGTGGCGGCTGTGGCGTGCCAACAGAAAATGGAGGGAAAATTTGGTCTTTTCATGGCATTACATTTTATCGGAATAAAAGAATGGTTTTCTCACAGAAAATACGGACGGCGTTCATTGTGTTCTCTTCATTTTGAATGCCTTTGCACAGTTTTCTATTATTTCATATTCCGAGAATAACAAAAGAATGAAAAGTACACGACGCTCCTAGCAACGCCCTCGCATGGACCGAACATGAACGTACATGTATGTACATGAATGTACTGTTTTGTTCCGTACACACACAGCCGCCAACCATAGCAAGTCAGACATGCCAAGAAGCGTACGCTTACAAAACGACGCCATACACTTTTTCGCGCTGAAATGCGGCTTGGGTCGCTATGATACAGCTGAAAAGGGTTTCTAAATCAGCACACCACGGGCATCATATTTTCGGTATAATACACGATTGGAATGTCTTTTACATCAGCTGCGCGTGCAAAATGCGCAGATGATACCCGAATTAGCAACATTGCCTGCGGAGATCGAATTTCTTAAGGAAATTGCGCCGTAGATTTTAGGTTGGCTGAGCTATACGAATTGATGATAGTGACAACCCCTGCACCCAAGCCACGCCATCGCCGGCCGGAACAAAACCAGACGCGCAGTTTTTGCTCAACCGAGAAATTACCACGTACACTCAAAACCAACACAACCACAATTCTAAGAAGGCTATCATATCTTTTGATGAAAGTATTTGGTGGCCCTGAAAAGGGCCGATTGTATCGGAAGATGCTACTCTCCTCGTGTGCGGCGGTGGCGTCGTTAGCCCCGGATTTAACCTCCAAAACCGTACAGCGTGCGGCCCTGGCGCTTCAGAGCGTAGACGACATCCATGGCAGTGACGGTCTTGCGCTTGGCGTGTTCCGTGTACGTTACCGCATCACGGATCACGTTCTCCAGGAACACCTTCAGCACACCACGGGTCTCCTCGTAGATCAGTCCGGAGATACGCTTCACACCTCCACGGCGAGCCAGACGGCGGATGGCGGGCTTCGTAATACCCTGGATGTTATCACGCAACACTTTACGATGACGCTTGGCTCCACCTTTGCCCAGACCCTTTCCTCCCTTGCCGCGGCCGGTCATGATGAATGGATAGTTTTCGACGAAGTGGTTCCAACGAAAGAATAACTTTGAATGTAGTCTTCTTGCGAAAATCACCCCTTTTATAGAACACAATCGACGACACGGAACTGTGTATACACACGTCGGTAAATGGTGTGAGTGTGTGCGTGAGCTAGCTCAATTCTTTCAGCTGCTCACAGCTTGTGCTGTCATTTCGGCGCCATATTGAAACGATAGTGGTGGGCAAACACCAAGCGTTCGTACCGCTCCGGAGCGTTTGTTAATTGTAAAATTGAAGTTTTTAACACATTTTCGTGTGTTTGATTGTTGCATTATCATGCTTCTAATATCGTATTGGTACGTTTGATAATTTCAATCGGTTTTATAACTAATAAACGCAAGAAAAAGGCCAAAAAATGCTCAACAAAGCATACACCACATGAACTTACCTCTCCGCCTTTTCTGATCAACAGTGTCAGGGCTCGGCAAGCTCTTTGGTGGAATAGTTAGATTAAACAAAGAAATATTACAAACAAAACAAAAAGTGTTGTTTTTCGTGCAATTTTCATTTAACCGATTAAATTACAAAATCCAAACATTCAGTTCTGTTAAAAAAAAATTTGGCAAATTTCATAGAAAATCCGTGAAAAGAAAGCCTTGCAAGCATTCTTGATGTATGAAAACGTATCTTTATCAGTTTTGGAATGTGTGCATATGTATTAGAGTACAAATATAACTGAATATATTATCTTTTTGCCATCCAGAAGCAATTTTCGTTTCGTGCGTCGTTCAAAGTGGCAAAAGTGTTACAACCCCTGACATAGGGGATATGGCGTTTCCGCCAAAATTTGAGTTCAGTGGCATAAACCGTTGTGGTGAGCTTGTGTGCGTGCGCAACTCGGTTGCGGTAAACCGGTGTGCGCTTTGTGGTAGTGTGTGTGAGCAGTGGAGGGTATATAAGCAACCGCTTTCACTTGCAACGGTAAGTTTCGTTGTGGTGAACGGCGACGAACGTCGAAGCAATTTAAGCAAGTGAAAACTCTTGACTTGGCATCAACAACGTTGAAGTTGAATTCGAGAAGAAAATGGCGCGTACGAAGCAAACTGCCCGCAAGTCGACTGGTGGCAAGGCTCCCCGCAAGCAGCTGGCTACGAAGGCTGCCCGCAAGAGCGCACCGGCTACCGGTGGTGTGAAGAAGCCTCACCGTTACCGTCCGGGAACAGTGGCGCTGCGAGAGATCCGTCGTTATCAGAAGTCGACGGAACTGCTCATCCGCAAGCTGCCCTTCCAGCGGCTGGTGCGTGAGATCGCCCAAGATTTCAAGACGGACCTGCGGTTCCAGAGCTCCGCTGTGATGGCCCTGCAGGAGGCCAGCGAAGCGTACTTGGTTGGTTTGTTCGAAGATACCAACCTGTGCGCCATCCACGCCAAGCGAGTGACGATCATGCCGAAGGACATCCAGCTGGCCCGTCGTATTCGTGGCGAGCGCGCTTAAGAATCTGCCGTTCATCAACAGCTCATTCTCCATCCAAACGGCCCTTTTCAGGGCCACCAGAAATTTTCGCGAAGAGTTTCGTGCGTTGCCTTTTTTCCGGGTCAATTCCCATTTTGAGGTTATGTTTCATGGCTTGGGTATGAGTGGGAACTCAAAATAACGTACGCTGAACGCGCTTGGCTTGGGTGCAGGGTTCGTCTCGGAAGCGCCGATGAGCATTCCGTTACGCAGTAATTTGTACGTGTATGCTTCTTCGA
>AXCM01010649.1:0-11922 GCA_000473375.1 Anopheles culicifacies
CCTCACCAACTCCACAGAACGTGCAGATTACAGAGGTAAATGGCACGGATGTAGTTTGAATCGTTTAAATACAGAACATAACAATGACGGAGTTTTTATGAAAAAAAAAAAAACATTAACTCCAATCCAATAAAAATGCTGTAGACTCCACTGATTGTGGAAAAGATAGGGAATTATTTATTAATAACACAGATGGCAACATGTTGGCAACCGCTCAAGGGCTGCACTTTGGCACTCAAAGCACATCCCTTCACGTCCATCGACATCGACTTTCGCAACGCGTCAATGCCGCCACTCGGCAAAGGAATTCCGATCCATTGCAGGTGTTCACCGCACTCGCTCGCCTTTGCAAACACCTCAACCGACGTGAACCATCGTGAGCTTGACTTCTTCACGTTGCACGGTCCCGAAAAAAAAAATTATCACGGCTTGTTGCAGCTTGTTTCGTTTATGTTGTATCAGAAGAAAAAAAGAAACAAGCACAAAAATAACAACTGCAAAAATATGTGTCTGCCACTCGCGCACCTGATGGCGTCTTTTGGGGTCCGCGAGATACTAAGCCCCTCTCGCGGCTGGAATTGTGCCAATGTGCAATTAAAAAAACCTTGAACCAGCCACCAGCCGGCGGCAGACCCGATGCCATGGTTGGACGCGGGCACAATTACTCGCCCGACCGCGTCGATTATCAGCCCTAAGCGTTGCGCCGAACGAAGGCGCGCACAAAACTTTTGTTTTCGATGGAATTTCGATGGCATGCCCGCGTACCGGTGCCGAAGGATGACCGGTTTTCATTTATGACGGATCGTCCGGCTCCGTGTGTGTCCCTTTTGGCAATGCTGCGAGGCAATCTGGTAGCCGAAAGGTACACAGGTCCGTCCATGTACGGTGATAGGAATTGGTGGCGCGACACCAGCTCCAAAAGTAGACCCTATTGTGCTGGGTTGTACCATGTGAAGCTGTGTGCTGCTATCACAGGTGTATCTGCAAGGAGACTTCGTACTGCGATCGATTGATGAAATGTTTGTGTTTCGCTTAATTAATCTTTGTTTCCATAGTAGGAAAATCTAATCACACACTGGCAAGTGGATCGTTTTGATGGCCATTGAATCTAGTTTGATACGAAATTGGAGATATTAATTAAAAATTGTACACGTCTAACCAGGGTCTTTCAACTGTGTTTCCAATAGACGACTTCATACTATTAACTTTATCGATAGATTACTCTTGGTGAGCTCCATATTTACTTTGACTTAGAATAAATAAGACGGAAGCTTTTTTTATTATAATGAAATCAGTTGGATTTGATCATATTTCTTGTGGCCGAAGAAAACGATTTTCTTTAAGCTTCAAGTCTTTTTGTTTTGTGGATATCATTAAGATTGTACTTCATTTAGGCTAAGGTTAGAATGCAATTTAGTCCTTACATAACTACAGCTTCTATTGCTTCTATAAAGCAGTAGTGGGGACATTTCTTATAAATAAAATATATAAGAGAGCTACAATTTCAACCTGTAAAGGATCTTCTAGTCCTACATCAAACGATATTCTAATATCTACGAAGTCTATCATATCCAATGGTCGTTGAGTCGATGATAGCTTTTCCTGCCTTCAAGGAATCAAGATAATTAAGGAAGACATAAATGGCCAATCGAGACCTCTCGAGGTTGTAGTCCTAATACAGAAAAAGAAGAGTCTTTGAGAGCACGAATGCCTTGTATTCATCAATAATTTGCCAACACCTCTTTTTGGCGAATGATGATTATAATTAATGGTTTTTTGAAACTAATTTTGACTTGTACCACTTTAGTAAATAGAGCTAAATATGTGGCTAAGGGTTTGAGTTGTTTAATTAAAATAACACACAATTCAGTGGCTTATATTCATCTCCGCCATCGCGTCGTTGACCGTATTAAACTCCCTTGTACTGTGTAGGAACCGTGCAACCTAACATACTCCACCGTAATACAGTAATATGGTCTGTCTGGCTTGCTGGAGGTTAAACAAAAACATGTGCCTGGAGCAAAAACCAAACCCTCCCCA
This sequence comes from Anopheles culicifacies, assembly GCA_000473375.1. NCBI lineage: Eukaryota > Metazoa > Arthropoda > Insecta > Diptera > Culicidae > Anopheles > Anopheles culicifacies. The sequence goes on from AXCM01010649.1 coordinate 2,041, forward strand.
CAAACACGATGCACCGCAGAGAACGACGATGTTCCAAAAAGAAATCTTGAAACAGAAATGGAAGCACAGGGCAAACAGTTTTGGAAAACTGCCAACAAGATGTTTCCATCCCACCGACATTACACGTAACCGTTGCCCACCGTGCACTGCCTGCAGCTCGATGCATTTCGCGGAAGCGTGTGTACTCTCCCGAAAGTGCATGACATCTTTGACACCACTACCACCCCAACTCTCACCGTGGCACGGGACAACAACAGCAAAAGATGATAAATTAGCTTTTAATGAAGCCTAGTCCACACGGTACCTGCTTTGAAGTTGGCAGAGGAGGAAAAAAAACCTGCTCGTGGTATTTATGCCAGTGTAGTGGCATCGTGAAAAAGATCGCAAGCAAAAACTGACGATGTCCAAAAACGACAATAAAAAAAACGAAGCGTCCCCCCAAACACGACATGTGCGACGCATTTTCTTACACGACGCACCGCAGTCTAACACACACGGTCCGTGATCCCGACCGGATCGGTGTCCTGCCGTCTTTGAGCTGCTGCAACGCGCAAATGCAACGTAACAGGAGGTCAATGACCTTCCCCCAGCTTCCTCGCTCCCGGTTGCAGCACCGCGCGTAGTTTCACGAATTATGAAAGTGAAAACTTGTCGCGCCCGGTTGTCGATGCACCTTCCACACCGCGGGTCACATTCCTCGCATGCGACGTTGGTCCAGACCTGGCGACGGACTGTCTTCCGGACAGCAAAAGACTCGGTTGTGAACGAATGGAAGGGGAGAGAGAGAGGGGAGGGTGTTAGTGCACTGCAACCAACCCGAAAAACCCCCCCACGGTGAACCGATCCGTGTATGCGATCACTGCACAGTTTATTTATTCGCGCAGTCAAAGGTTTTGAAGCTGATTAGTGTTACAGGCCCCGGTGGTTTTTTTTTTCGTTGCTCGCAGGGAAGGAAGGACGGTGAGCAAAAAGGGTTTGAAAAGGGAAGATAAATCGATACCGGACAGACACGTTGTCTGGCTGGGAAACGCAGCTGGGTTGCTGGTACTGTCTAGCTGTTTCCTTCTCTTTTTGCCCAGCGCACAAGGGGTTCGATTTGACAACATACGTTAGGATGCAATATTTGATATCGGTTGCTTGCTGCATCGGTTCCCCGGCTCCCCAAACGTAAAAGGAGAATTTAAATAGCCTTATCTTATTTTATAGCACACCTTCAGCTTCTAATACCGTGTAGTGTTTCTTTTTTTTGTTATCGCATTGTTATTATTTTATTTCCAATTTTCGGACAACTTTAAATCCCGGTGAGAAAACATTGGTTTTTGGCATTCATTTTTCTTTTTTTTTGTGTTGTTCCTTTTTTTAATACCTTTTACAAAAAGAAACAAACAAGCATATTTTCGAAGGCTTTTGCTCGGAAGAAATTAATTCCTTTCCGCACTACCTCGACTTACCCTTCGCATCGCATGTCGTGCAGCAGGTTTATCCGTCGCGCTACAATTGCTAAGCACGGGTCAATAAATTGATTTTTTCGTGCCCTCATCGGAAAGGAGGGTTAACCGACCACCCCCTGGTTTGGGGTTGAAACCGGTGAAGAAGAAGCAAAAACCGATCCTTATTAATTACGGCTATTTTTCGTGTTGTCTCTCGTGTAGGCCATAATATTGGCCTTTGTCGATTGGGGTCTTTTGTGTTGCCTCTTGTTTGTCTCAATTCATTCACGTTGTTTTTGTGTGCCCCGGTTTGGCTTGCTTCCATACATTGTTGCACGAAGCGAAGATTTATCAATGAGCAGAGGTCAGGACCTGGCATGGGAAGGAAGAGATTTTCATTTCATCCTTGCCACCCATCCCGGCTTTGATCGGAATGGGGTGATAGCGGACACTGTACGGGGTACGTTTTGATAAGTTTCGCGTGTAATTATAATTTACAGCGTCACACCAACGCCAATAATCACCTACTGTGCGCGTGCTGTGTACTGCAAAAGGTTTTGTATTTCAACCCAAAACCAGCTCCGTGTGCTTATCCCTTTCGATACATTGCTATTGCCCCTTGTTTATTTTATGCTTTTTTTGTTTGCCAGTTTTATTTCCTGTGTCTATAAGTGCATTTCGCTATTATACGAACGACTCTTCTGTTGTGTTTCGATTTTGTTAAGTATATCTACCAGACTCACCAGTGCAACAATGTTGCTGCAGCATCGTTATTGTGCCACACGTTCCGACCGGAGGCAATATACATCGTCGCATCGAAGCAGGCACTGCAAAACCCCCGGAGATGCATTGCGAGATGCATCGGTACAGAATGCATCGGACATATTCTAGGCGGTATAGACGCTGTGTTGCATACGATTGTAACGCTCATTTATCAATTGTATGATAATTGCACCGAACAAAGCCCATTTGAAGTTGTTGGGATGTTAAGGGAGTAATTGGTACGGGGGTGGCAGGAGAGAAGAGGAAGGTTCATGATGCATTCAGAGTGCATAAATGTTCGATGCTCGTGTGAGTCAATTCTATGCGCATTGCGCCACTGGCTCACTGGAGGATGCCCGCTTTGTCGCTGAGGGCTATGTATGTGATCATAATTTCTTCCACTCTAACATTAAGACCTCTTCAATAAAAGATGGATGTCGTCTCGTCTGGAAAGGCCGCAGTTCTCTCATTCCCTCATGATTGTAAGGAAAACCGTTTGGAGACGCCATCTTGAAAACAGAAGTTAAACGACAACACTTCATGCTGACGGTTGATCTTCTACCGCTCCACTGACACATGAAATTATCCACATCCATCTTATAATCTACCCCACATTCCAAACAATATACACTACAAAGTGCGCCTAATTTACGGTCACACCTTATCACATCCTTTACGATGCAATTATGCTCGCGATGCAACGACGCTACATTCTAAGTCGCACGCAGGATGCAACTGTCACAGGATGCCATGATTGCAACCCCGTTATCATTACCTGCAATTAGAATAAAACGAAACCATCACTTTAAAAATGTGCGAACGATTTAGAAAATAAATTTTCATCTCAACTACAGCTGTGCGGGCACTTTGTTTGTGTACCGTGTGTACCGATGGCCCCACCGAGCAATGATTATGGTGCAACGTGTTAAAGTGTTGAAAGGTTTCAGTTATGAAATAAAATACGACATTTTCAATCAGATCCATAAATGGTTGGTGGCGGTAAATGAAAGGTACAGCATTACGCTGCATCCGGTGGCAGTGGCAATGAGTGGCCACTACCACAGCTTGTGGATTGTGTTTTTTTATTTTTCTTGCAATGCACCACCATCTTATCTGCACCGTTCCGTTGGAACCGGGGCGTTAATTATGTAGCCAACTAGTGAACCCTCGGTGCACGGTCGGTGTTTTACGACGGTGGCACATTAAAAGTGCTACTTCTATTTTACACTCGCACCTCGGCGAACCGAGAAAGCTACCCGGGCGTTGTGACGCTGCAAGTGATCTCGTTACGCCGTGCTCTACAAAGTTGATAACGATCGTGCCACCGATCCGGGTGAGATGGACCGCGATTACTGGCCGCGATCGTTTATAACAGCTCAATAAAAGAAACGGTTAATTTTAGACAATTTTGTTACGGCTGCTTCGAGTCAGTTGTTTGCTTTTAGGTATGTTGCATGTGTTATTTTGTTAATTTTTGGGTTTACTACAGCACGGGTGATGCACATGAATAAATTCCACATTATTTTATAACCACTCACTATAATTTTACTTTGTACATACAAATAAAACGATCGCAAACCTATGACACTTGCTGCAAATTTTTAAATCTTGTTCTTTCTCGTTTTTTTTATTTCTTTCTCACCTCTACCCACCCGATTTCCCCTTTTGCACCATACGTTTTTGGCTGCACTGCATCCTCGCCTGCATTCCTTCCTTATCAAAACATAAATTCCAATGCTATGCTTGCACATTCGGTTTCTGCATGATTGCTTGCTATGTGTTTTGCTGTATTTTTGTGTGCGTGTGTGTGTGTATGTATGCATGGTGAACGGTATGCGCACTGCTTTATTCTTCCCCTATTCCTATCCTCTACCACATTTTCCTCCTGTTCCAATCAATGCAATGCAAAAAATGGTGCCTTGGCCTATGGTGTGTTTATTTCGTCTGCTGCTGTTGGATGCACAGTGTACAACGAGGCACAGTCGGCTATTTCGGCCAAGAGCAACACTCCCCCGGCACGGGACAAGCTGACACTACAGCTCGATAGCGGTAAGGCCCCGACGCGACTCCGAACCCGCCATCGCTCATCGGTCGACGTCAGTGATTCAGGTAAGTTTCGTTAGCATGGAGTTCAGTTTTTGTTTTACATTCTAACGCGGATATTTGCATCTTTTAATGGGTTAATGGGTTATATTGCTCAAAGTGTAACTATAAGAGTTGAAGTAAGCAAGATGAAGGTATCGTTGAAATATTTTCAAATTGAAGTAAACTATTGAAAACATATGTACATCTGAGACTCTGAGTCCAACAGACTCATTTTAGAAAGTCATTTGAAATTAAAATACAGAAAATATTTTTAACATCTTTTAATAATTACAAAAATCATAAATACAAGAAGTTCTATAATCATATCATAAAATCAAAGAGCTTAAAATATTAAATAAATAAATTTAAATATTTAACATAACCTTAATACTTCACAAAACATTACTACGCTCTTCCTAATTGTTACTACCACAAGTCTTCAATTATACGTCATAATCATCCCTTATTTGCCACAACTTATGCATTATCTTTTTTCTTCATCTTTGTAAACCCCCCCCCCCCCTCCCCCCACCACACACATACACATACATACATTTTACACAAACAAAACCACTGCAACCGATGCACATTTGCACTTGATTATCAGCATGAAATTACAATCCCGGTGCATCCCACAGCTTGCACTGCTTTGTATATGTGTGTGTGTGTGTGTGTATGGTGAAATTAATTTAAATTTGTCATGAGTCCTACCAACGTTCCACTGTTTTTTTTTTCCTGCTGCTACCCCCTGCTAGCGATCAACCACCACGATGCAAAATGTCGATCGATTTGCTGCACACTGTCATTGCATTGTGTGTCGCATTCGTTCAACCCCGTCCGTTGATGCAGCACTGCTACACCCGGTGCAGCAACAAGTGCGTCACGGTTACGGGAAAGATCACGCAAAGGTTCAAGGTGCTCGGCTGTGTAATTCAAGGTTATCAAATAGAATTATGAAACGGATTTAAAAAATAACATGACGAAGGTTACACTTCAGAGTGAAAACAAATGGTTGGTAAAGAGAGATTACAAGTGGATTAGATTAAATCAATTGACTAATTGGTCCATTTTGGTGTGTTGCTTTTGCTCATGTACACATAAATTAAAAAATAATGTATTAATGCAATGCATAAGATTTTTGTTTCCCCAAAAATTGGATTCATGTATTTTTACATATTATAATTAATACTGTCATCATTTGCTTCAGTTCGTACAGCAATCAAATAAGAGAAACTGCTTTTCCTTAGGCAACTGTTGCAATTTTGCAATCATAAGCGTTCCGTTGCTGGCAACGCGCACCGACGCCTTTTCTCCACACATTAACGGGCGGGACCGCTTGGGAAACATACTTTCAATTAAGCAGATCCGATCATCTTCAGCGTATCGCGGCACCGTAAGCAAACCCCGATCGGAACTTAATATCTTTGCGTGTGATGTTTAATTTGAGCCTCGAAGTAGCAGTTGTTTACTTCGTTAGCGCGGTTTCATGATTTGGTCTGAACTGTGCGGTGCGATCCTAGCGATGGCGATAACCCCCGCAAGACAATTTCATCGTTGAACGATCTGCGCTCGAAAAAACTAGGATGAAGATGAATGTTGTTTTTCTTCCATTCTCCCTTCACGCTGTTCCACACACTATAATTTCTAGATCCTTGTGAAAATCTCCACACAAACACGAGCACTCACAATGTGGCGCACAGACAACGATCGTACGTTGGAAGCACTTCGTATGACGCTCCGGGGGATATGCGCGATCCTACTAATAAAATGTTATGTTCCAGTGTGGGGAGACTCGTTGCAAGATCCGACCCGTGATGCGTATGCGCCTGCAACCAGTGGCGCTTCAGACGGACGAACCGATCGTAGATCGCAAACGTTGTTCGCATCCTTCAGGCATGATTCGTGCTATCCGATTAGCCGCTTCGGTTCCGTCCCATCGATAGCGAGGAATAATTACGCATAAAGTTTAATTAAAATTAATGAATTTTATAAATAATACACTTTATGGGCACGCTAGCTCGTGCTCCTCGTGCAGACGGCGATAGAATATCGAAACGTCCTTAGCGCATCGTACGAAGAAAGGCATAACCATTTAAGATCCCTCCACAAACCGCTGCAAGAGATGATGAAATTTCTCGTTTAGCGATGGGTGAAAAACTTTCATGCCTCCGTGACATTCAGCAGAACCGAGGCGATAGTTAATCATTTTCGATTAACATCGCTGATGATCACCAATCGATCGCGCCCGCTGTCGTGATTGATCGGGTGCACTCCTAGTGGCGACCCGATGTGTCACAATGCCGATGTGCGAGGAAAACTCGCTCTCAAATCATCATAAATTATGCGCACGCTGTTGTTTGCCCTACGCACTGCGTAATGACGGTAATTTGAATGATGAGTTTTATGTGTTTATTTCAGTGCCTTTTGGTGCGCGCGCACCGGTTTCGCTTATCGCTTCGCCAAAGGTCGTTTATTAATGAGACGCCGGTTAGAGACCGGAATAGAAAGTGAGCCCTTAATTAGCGCCACATCCGGTGCCCGTGCTTGGTGTGATAGAGTTAACCCTTTTGGCGTTTTACAAATAAAGTTTTCCTCCTGACTTCATAATTCTTTCGTTTCTCAACACTCACACACAACTCAACAAAATGTTTTAGTTTCATTTGTTCTGCTGGTCGTTTTATTTTATGTGCTCACGCATAATGACGTTTTACGGGATCATTAAAATCCTTCAAGACGTAAGCTACTTAAAATGAGCTAAAGCATGATACCGAAACCCACGTTTCCGCCGTGCGAGAAGCAAATAAAGACATAAACTCATATTCGTTTCACATACACGCCGCCAATCGGGCAATCGGATCGTGCGTCACATTTCGCCTTATAAACCCCTTGCATCACGCGCATACCGACGTAGCCGGCGATTATCCCACGGCTTCCCGCTCGCACCGTACGCATTTGCGTCGGACAGACCTTAGCGCCTATTCGACGAATCGATTGCCAGCGATCGCGGCTGTATGTTAAATTAATAGATCCACATCAAGAAATCGCACAGTCAATCGACGAAATGCGATCCATCCTGCGGTCGGATCCATCCTCACGGGGCCTCCGGACATCCAACCCGATGACAGCTCGGTTTGATTGAACGCCGATGAGGATCGGTGATAAGAACCGGCAGCACAGGAACCATCAAATGAACTCACAAAACCAGACGAGAGAGGAAAGGTAGGGAAAACATTGTGCCACCCTTGACCTTTTGTCGCATCGTCCTTTACCAACCGGCGGCGATCATCATTCTGAGGGTACGGCACGACTTTAGGATTGCGTCGTGCTAGGAGTACTGTGAGCGCATCACGAAGAAATGGGATACCTTTCGCACAGCGAAGAAGCCCCCACAACGAATCGCGGTGCGTGATCTAGATAATGATCACGAAGCTGACGAGTTGCAAATGGCTGATTTCTTCATTTCGAGTGTACTTGCAAGCGAGCTTATTGCAGTAAAAGGTATTTATAAAATAGTTTCTCGTACGCATTTACCTTATTATCCCTTTTTGTTGTGCTTTAAACAAGGATGTTGTTTTATGGCATTTTTAAGTATATGCAGAAGAATTTGTTAAACAAATGTATGTACGCATACATTTTAATTTCTCTATACCTACTCATTTTAAGGTTCGTCGCTTGCCCGTTGAAATCTTTCATATATATATAAATCATTAAAGTCTTTTTTTCGGAAGACATTTTTCACATTTTTGCTACACTTCGTTGTCGTAGTGTGGTCAGGCTATTGCTGTAAATAAATAAAGAACAAATAATTCAAAATGTTGTTATAATAAATATTTTAAATAAAATAAAAGAAATCTAAAACTAAAAAACATCAGGTTCGTCGCTTGATGCCAAATTATCCTTTATTATGAACCATTGAAGTCTTTTGTTTCAGAAAATGCAACAATTTCCCAATTTGTAGCATAATTCAAAATTAAAATCAGAAAAACAACATCCAAACTGTAATGTAAATGATGTAAGGTTGTAAAATATCTAAATAATATTATAAATGTACAAAATAAACATGCTTGTCGCTTTTGTACGGCTAAACCAACGCTCAAACTCTAAGGTTTGTCGCTGTGATACGCACCGTTGAAGTCTTTCGTTTTGCGAAACATTTCCCACATTTTTGCACCACACCATTTGCTTCGGTGTCGCAATGCGCGAACCAACCATCCAACCAACCTGCACGTCACCGGAACGCCAAGCGGGAGCGTTGATCGATAAACGATTTCACTTTCATTTCATGGCGCTCTGCTCTTTTACACCCGCGAAACCCTGTCGCTTCCTGTGTTTATGAACTACCGTCCAGCCGGCATCACACGTTTTGAGCGCAATAAAAAAATGGAGATCATACAGCGCTCCGCCCGGGAACTTTAATTAAGAGACCGACGGGGAGAAGAAAGTCACCACCCAAGCTCGAAAGCATGGCTGCCGGCAAGGGAGGCGGCGAAAGGGAGATCGGAGTGCGGAGTCTTATCTTAATATGCGTACCACATACACTCTCTCACGGGCGGCTCTCCAACACGGCTATGATCGACACCGAATTTGGCTACGGTCGATTGTCGACGTTTTCCCTTTCGATTAACTACCGGCCCGCTCAAGTTGACATTCATTCATGTTAATGTTTCGTTCGAAATTCCCCAGCAAACAAAAAAAAACACTCACATACACGTTGGAGAATGATTTTATTTCACCTCTGCCGCCCCGATCGTGGCCTAATGAACAACGGACGTCTTTAATGCTTACCAGCGGATCCACTCGTTCATGGCTTTCTGCTCGTTACCTTTCCCACGTGTTCGTTCGTGGATCGTGTTCGATTACTTATCACCCGGTTAGGGCCCAACAAAACCTACCGAATGGAAAGCACTTTTATGTTTCCGCAGCAGGCTCCCGCACCGCCGACTCCAGTCCGTGTAAAACTGCAACCCCGAAACCAGAACCGGGCAAATTCGGATGTTGTTCGGCGGACCATTTTGGGGACACATACAATTTCGGTGATTAATAGCTTCCGAACGATGTAGCTCGGGCTGCTGCTTACATTGTCGCACCGGGCAAACTTGGAATCGAATTTTTGGAGGACGGTAGAAAAATAAAAACAACCTTTTCCTTTCCTGCTTTGGAAGCATTATTGTTGAGGATCGTTCGAGGAGGGTGATTCGGGTGGGGGGTGTATTTTTCCCTACTCTCTTTCCAGCTTTCGCAGACATACAGACGTACACACTTGTGCTTTGGGCACGTTGTCAGCGAATTAACGTAAAGGCAACGAATTAATCACCGACGTACCAGTGTGTCGCACTATAATTCGGTGGTTTTCTCTCACGCGTTAATCGCCGAGTCAATCGTGCACAGTTTATCGCGTACGGATGCGTCCGGTGGGAAATGGAAGCGATTGCTAGAATTATACATGCTTATGTAAATGTCAGCTGATTCGGCTGTCGGAACGAATTAAAAGCCGTGCCCCGTTGTGCCGGCTTTTCCTTCCTGAGATGTTGAGGGCATACCCTGTTTAATATGAAAATTAACTGATTGTTGTCCAGAAACGGTTCAAATTAATAATTTTAGTTTC
>AXCM01010650.1:0-10161 GCA_000473375.1 Anopheles culicifacies
GAAGGAATTATAATATAATTATCAAAATAATGGATTTCAACGGTTCAACGGTCTCCACCTTTAACATCACGGTATGGTGGTTGATTTGCCAGTTGACCTTTATTTAACAAAACTTGTTTCTTTTTTTAGAATAAAAGAAAAAAATCCATTAGATTCGTAGAAATGGTATGTCAAGTTAAAAATAACAAGTTAAATTCTAAATATTATTTAAATTGCAAAATTGTACTTCACTGTTTAGATATATTTTTACTTTTATTATACAAAACATTGTTATGTACCACATAGCTTAAGCTTAAGCCAGTTAGGAAAAGAAGTATTTCGTTATGTTCACTCATTTTAAAATCTTGTTCAAAAATACTTTTAATTCCATTCGAATAATAGAACAGCTGATATTCTCAGGATCCGGTTGCTATGCATCGATAATCTTTAGCTTTCAACCATATCCGTATTACGCATAGTTCAGGTACCACCATCTTTGATCTAAAATGTACAAAACTATTTGAACCATCACAGCAAGATAATTCACGATCACATTGACCACGAGCTCATGGAAAAGGATATTCATGAACGAAAGCACTGCGAGCTCATTTTAGTAAAGAATAATCATTTCTTTATTAATTTCATTATTTATTTCTATGTTGACAATGACTATAAAATAGCAGGTCAAAAATATTAACACAAAATAAAACAAGTATATGTCCTAATGTTCATTAGCTTATCGATTAATTCGTCATAGACTATATGACTTATTTCAACATTTAATAAGCCCCTGCTTAGCAGTAGCTGCTTTCTTTCAACAAAAAAGTAGAATGGAAAAACAAAACTACATCTTGTTTCCAAAAATATTTTCAAAACATTTTAAAACAACTAATCACATAACACTTTACCTAGAAATATAATACTTTTTTAGAAAAGTGTAAAAAGTAGTTTTAATTTTCAGACGGCTTTTCATAGTTTTCCAAAAATGTCCTATTTTTCTATTTTTCTTATAAAATTGGTGTTTTTCATCCAATGGGTGAAGGATTTTATATTTAACAAATGTTTGAAGCTTGGGGCGGCCCGGTGGGAAGTTGTATCGGTGCCGAACTTTCTCACCACGGACCGGGGTTCAAATCCCATTCGGACCGTCCCCCCGTAGCATGGACTGACTGACTTGCTACGTGGTAAATTATGTCTAATACGGTCAGGCCGTCATACAAGAAAAAAAAATAAATGTTTGAAGCTTGGAACGTGTTCTTCAAGACAAAATCATTTCAAATAACAATATTCTAACGGTGACGTCTAAATACTTGCAAACGGTCTTTCGGTAAAAATTCAGAAGCTTGAATCAGTCTTAGTTTAAACTTCCATTTTCTTAAAAAAAACCGTACATATAACCGTAACACGATTTCAATTTTTTTTTAGGTTTTATCTCAGCAAACGACCAATGTGCACGATAACGAAGAACAAAAATGATGCCAAAGAAATGACTTAACTTAATCCCATTGCAACCTTTAAAGTGAGGCTTAAGTTGATTCGTTGCAGCGGAAGCCATCGATACGGTATCCTTCGTTCGCCATCGTTTACCGTACGATGAGACGCGCGTGAATAAATATATTCATTCTTCATCATCCTCACTATCGTCACTTGTCTTTTGGTGTTTGGCCAATTCGTGAGCGTACCGTCCCGCCGACACAGGCCTTTCGGAGCGTCTTGCTTAAAACCTTCTTAGCACGTAGCTGCTGTTGCTGTTTCGCCCTACCTTAGCTGTGTTTTATATTTTCATTTTCTCCCTACCCCATTGGCAAACGATGCGCTGCGATGATGATGGTGACGAAATGATCGTAAAGTATTCTAACCATCAATCTTCTCGTTTTACACGACCCAATAGCGAACGGTGGATGCCGTCGCTTGGAAGCAAACCCTCGGTTTCGCCAATTACGTTAAGCCTCGGGCGGCTCCCGCGAGGATGAGTAACCGGGCGTCATACTTAAAGCTGATGTTGGTACAAAAAATTCCAAGCAGAAAAAAAAAATCACTCACACCCCTCAGACAACGTCAATCTCGATGGGTTGGGTTTAGAAAAAAAAAGGTTTACATATCGATAACTTTATCGGGTACATCGTTTCGCTCGTGAACGCTGAAGCTCTCTGTGTGTGGGCGCTGTTTTTTCGCGCGACTCTGTACAGCAGTCCGTTGACAAAATCGGTAGCAAAACGTTTCCAGCACCTTGAGGCTGATGAAAAGATCAACACATGCGTACGGTACGGAAGTGTGGGAAAGCGAAAAGAGTCACGCAAAACGGAAAAGGAAAACCGAAACCCATCACAGCCACTTTACCATCGAACATTGGGAGTGAAAAACAATTTTCAATCTAACTACCATTTTCCTCCTTCACATTCCTGTACGCTTACGCCGTGTCACATGTTCGTACCCGGGTCTGGTGGAAAATGTCATTTTTTTGTGCATGAAAAACTCAAAAATTCATACATCTAACCTCGCACACCACCGGATACACACACTTGACGTGGGCCATGCCAGTAGGCAGCATCCTCAGCATAAACATATCGTCTATTTTCATAATAATATTGAGCAAGAATAGCATCAAACACGTGCCCGTTCCGACCGTTCGTACACACCTGGCAAATACTGGCAGGGCTGTTTCAGATTTTTTTTTTAACACCCAATGGGGTCCCTCCCTTTTCCATTCCACTCCCCCGCCTACCTCTAGTTACACTCTTGAATGGAACGCAAATTGGATTGGATATGTGATGAGGATCGCAAACAAGATATCGTTCTCACGTGCTTGCCAGTACGCACTGTGCCTTTTCCCACGGCACGGGGCTTTCGCCGCCTGTGCCGTAGGTGTGTGGTAGGGTAATGCTTGTGTATTCATAAGTGATGGCTTTGCATAGCATTTTTAACTTCCTTGTGCGCTCTCACGCGTTTCCTTCCGTTGCAGGAATGACTTTTTCTTGTTCGTTCGGCTCACCTTATGCATTGTGACAGAAATATGGAAGCGGAAAGATCGTCCTGAAGTACATGAGCAAATGTGATGTATATGTATGCATACCACATATTTAGCATCGAAAGTACGAAGCCTTGCCGAAACAAACAAAACCGGGTTGCCAACGAAGCAAAATGTGCTTCTTTTTTTCTATATATATATCATTCCCACTCAGCTTACACGCTATTACAACAAAAGAAGCTAAAAATATGATTGAGCTTTTGTAAAAATGTGAAATAAGAATAAATTGATGTTTTTTTCTATAGTTTTTTACCATTTGTTTATTTATTATATTTATAAAGTTGCATTTGTGATAAAATATGATTTGACTTTATGAAAAAAATTATTCAAAATAAAATAATCTCGCCACAATGAGAGTTTATCGGCACCGGGCCTTGACACTGGGGTTCAAATCTCATTTGGACCGCCCCTCCATACCATGGACTGACTCACCTGCTTCGTAGTAAATTAAGTCTAGCACGGCTAGTTTTTCGTGTAACGGTGGAAATTCGCTACACTTAAGAAGTATATAGTATTATTGAAAGCTTTACCAACATATCATCATTGTCCTCTCCTTATTCTTCTCTCATGGATGTTCTACCCTCCAGAACCTAACCTAGTACGTAGTATCTAAGTACTACTGTGGGTTGGGGAATACTTGATTGGTGTTAAAGTTGAAATCATCAAGACATGAGCCGTTTAATAAATAATCATAATGGTTTTTTGTGTTGTCAGACCAAATTTGATAAAATTTTGAGAAGCACATCTAGCAAATCCTTTGCACTGTAATTACAGATAATTTGTATCCTTTTTGCCAAATAAATAATGAAGTTTAAAATTAAGGGATGTAACCTATTTCATAGGAAAAATATAATTAAATGCGAATTGCTCTCTTAAAAGTGTTTGCTTGATAAAAAACGAATACGTTTACAAATCACTGCTCCACAACATTGAGAGGTTTTCGCAAGCCTTTCCTTAATCCTTTACTCGAATTTACCCGCAAAAGGATAATCAGACCTGCGGTTTGATCAAGGAACGGTTAGGATGGAAACCGGCACCACTATCTCTTCAGCAACTGAACAGCTTCAAACTTTTTCGGAATCATTTTGAAAAACATAAGTTTTACCTGTAAAATTTAACGATTGTTTCAGTGGTGGGGGGCCTTTGGGCGGAGTTGCCGGCCACCAGGGGTCTCGTCGTTAAGCGGGGTCCCCTTACCTTTTGACGAAGGACCGAGGAGTCATAACGTTGGGGGCTTCGACTGCCATTCCACCAGGGGCCTTCAAAGAGCTTGATCCGCCACTGGATTGTTCATAAGCTGTTATAAGAAAAACAAAACAGTTTTCAAACGCATACAATTACAATTGGCTCAGTGTTTCGCATCTGTATGATGTAAAACATTCGATATATCCGCTATTCTGGAAATTCTATCGCAGCTTTAAAGGTTAGCTGAAAATAATTTAAGAAATTAAAATCCAACTGAAATTAATTTAGCAAACCAGACAAACATATATCCACACAAAAAAGATAAGAAAATTTTGAATTTATGCTTTGGTAATTTCTTGTAAAAGATTTATATTTTAGAAATACTACAAAGCAAACCTCAACCTTCTCAAATGAATTTTGCGGTCGTAGAATATATGTTCAAACCATTTTCAAACGTCTGCTGATATCTTGGTGACCTTTTGAACGTGTTCCGTTGATTAGAACACACAATTTCACTTACTACTAACACTAAGCATGCAAGTGTATAGAACACATCAATCGCAAACTAAGTTAAACACTCGTAGCTTTAACGTCATGGATTTGCCACTTTAAGAACTTTAAAAAGTCCGTTAAAAAACAACGATTTCTGGTACACATATTTACGAAATGCCATTGCCATCAAGGACACATACATCCTTTGGTGTACGTCGTAATCGTCTAAACATCCTGGTTATAAATTTCCACCCCGTACGGTACTACACAGGTCGTCGTTTGTCGTTTGTTACAATCCATTGATGGCGATGGTGGTTCTCTCGGTTCCCTTTTCCATCCGCCCATCCTATGCGTGTGCATCTCGCACGCTTTGGCATACATCCCCGAAAGCCACTGTTTACCATTGTAGATGGATGGTTTTTCGGGAAAGGCATTCCAAACGCAAATAACCTCCATTCCAATTCCATGTTAAAATCCAAAGTAAGTGATAGTGATATTGAGTGGTTCCCCACGCAGAACCATGTTCAAACCCCCCATCCTCATCCTCTTTCCCTTCCATTTCCCCTTCTCTTTGCCGTGCTTTAGTGTCTCGTACTGCGTGTCTACCGTATCTCGCATGCAATAAGGGAAATGCTCTTAGCTGACACGGAAGCTTGCCTGAAAAGTGCTTCACTCAACCTTTCTTTCCCTTTCTGGTTTTTTTTTCCATCTCTGTTTTGATCGATGACGAAAACACGACGAGCTTTCCAAATAAATGGATATGTGCGTCTGAGGGTTTTTCTGGGCGTGCTGGATACATTCTTCCCGAAGCCACGCAAGGCAAACACATGCATGCGTACGAAAAGCTCGGATAGTGTGTGTGTATATTTATGCATGAGAGGACGTGAAGAGGATAGGTTGCGAATATGTTTATCGTGCGATAGGCACACGATGTCCACGTGAAGGTAAGGACTGCGTTAGCTTTCCTTAGGAGCGAAAACTGAAAGAAAACCCCTGCGAAGTGACTTTTTACACATCTATCAACGAATAGGGGGTTTCACTTTGGGTTTCTTACAAATTGAAGTTTGCAGGAACCACCCTGACGGTCTTGATTATAACAATGAACATTATCTGGAACAGGTCGTCACATCTTAGTTCCACCCTTGGAGACAGATCATCGAAGCTGCATAATGTTCCGGAATAATGGCTGTATACGTTGTCAATCAAGGTGATTAATAGGAAAAGTCTAAGATCTTAGGGTAGTCTACAGAGCATATCTTATACAGCTTTCTTAAATTTGCTACTAAAGAACCTAAATAAAAGCAGAAGAAAATTATGGCAAAAGTCGTTGAGATGTGCCAATGTTTGTTCTCATCCATGAAGAACACTCTGTCAGTCGTATTGCTGTGTGTTAGATTTCAATAGAGCTAAAATTGTACGTTCACCATATACAATCCTAAATTCGCTGGAAACAACTCCTACTCCAAGCCGTACCTTGAAAGCCGATGAATTCCAAGGAACTCAATTCGATTACCATCGTTCGCAACCATCATTATCGTATCGGGCTCCAAATACTCCATGCTCGAAACATTCGCCGCAATAAAAGCTCCACCGGGACGATCGAATTTCTTAATGAACACACACTGTTAGCAATGTGAGGCCCGGTATTGGATATCATTGATGGAGGCCCAAGCGAAATCGATACCCGCTCGCACTCACGCTCTCGGGGATGGGCACCCGAGTCACATTCTGCAACAGTGCCACTTGGTATCGAGTGGCTCATCGATACATTTTCCGCCCTAGAACTTACCACTCGAGACGCAACATCTTCTCAAGATGACGCCAAGAAGCTGTCAAACCACTCCGGGCATTCGAGACCCTCCTGTTCGATTGTTTAAATGTATGTGTATGCGTTTGGGCATTATTCCGAATGCCGGCTTTCCATTGCCCGGGCACTTCAAGCTCGAGCCTGGTGTATGATATTCAATACCGAGCATGATGCGAAGTGGGAGCCGGCCACATATAGGGGGACGGGTGGTAGAAGCATCCGGCGGTACCACAAACTCCATAGTGCGCTCGGTACGTGCTACAGGTCGAAAAACTGGTAGCTAATCCGATACCGATACCAGATTCCACTAGCAAGATTATTCAAATAAGGTCAAGCCCTTTGAAGAGAAATCGGCTCAAAGTCAAACAGTGTGCAGGAACCGTTGCCGAACGAGGGAAGACCATGGCACTGAATGTACCGAAAGCACAAATGCACCTTTGCAGAAGCAAAGCAGTGTTTGTGTGAGTGTGGGGTTAACGTAAATGCGCAAACCACTTCAACTTATCGACAAAACTCAATCCGCCCTCGAGCATGAATGGGTGGTAAATAAAGTTTTACCTTCATTTTTGCTCCGCTCGTGCAAACTCGGGCAAACAAAATGCTCTACAGCAGTACACTCAAACAACACTATTTATGGGAAAATAAACTCGGTACAAATTCTTTTAGCCCCATTTTAATTTGTCCGTATTTGCTACGGGATACCCGAGAAGGCTTCTGTGTCCCTTCGGGCCCAATTAGAATAGTACGGTGGATAAATAGAACATCGTTCCTTGCCCGATGAGTAACTAACATTGGCTTGCAAAGTCAAGCTATTTGTCAAAAAATGTCTTCATTTGTCCTGCCGAGTCTGAGCCCCAGGTATGGATATTACTTTGGCTGTTCTACCTTCGAGCTCGCCGTTCGACACCGTCCCACTCAGAATCAGAATATTGAATTTTGCTTTTTGCTTCTTTTTTTATGAATCGTCTAGTCTTAACGACCAGCTTGGGGACCTTGCCCCGCTAAGGACAGCATAGCAAACTGTAGTCGGAACTTCATCGTCATCGTCGGTACCATCGATACAGATAGGACGGGTAATAGCTACCTGAGAATGAGCACAAAGCGGCAAGGAATGGTGGCTCTTTCCATGCAAATCATCTCCTCCTTCCCACACCCAATTCAACGCAAATCGAAGTGGTCCCGGAAATGTCAACGAATCGAATGAAATGTCAAAAGTCTCCTGACCCAAAAATCTTTTGAATGTGCCACACCATTCCGGCTAGCCCGAGGGATGGTATTTGCTGCTGGATATCGGCAAATAAAATGTGAGGTGTACGGTTGGTAACAGACCAGCTCCGGGATATTGAATCGATTTCCCTGCAAACCGTACTGCATGGAGAGGGAAAACATAAAGTTAGACGACTTTTCCTACACACCCTCGTGCGGATGAACTCGTTTCATTGTCCGGATTCTGTTCAAGTTTATAACGAGTCTCATTTCCGGGAATGCAGATCGCTGGAAACAGAACTGGGTGATGTGTGCTAAAAGGCACATAGTAACATATCTGTTGGAAGAAACTCAATCGGTTCACATCATACCGACGACATGTATCAGTAATCAAGCATTGATTTTAAGATTAAAAATAATGGTCTATCCGTTGAGCAACTGTGATAAACGTCTATTCATACATTTTCCTTTTCGTCGCATTTCAGCTTCGATACACGTGGACCTCATGTTAACTCACCTTCTCACTGGAAGGATGTTGCCATCCTGGAGGATCGTGCCAACTTCAAAACGACACGAGAACAAAGCCGGGCGATGCTGGTCATCAGTCCAGTTCAGGTAAGCTGTTTTATTATTTTCCTGCAAGGCAGTCAGGAAAGCTCTTTTTATTTCGGGAAGATGAGAGTGTTTCATTCGAATTAAAATAACGGAGGTTCTAGGAGTAGTTTTCTTCCAACTTATGGCAAGACTTTCAATTATTTAGTTTTTTTTATATATATAAGAAATGGGAAAAGTGACTATCCGAGTGGGTCATTTGGTTGCTGGTCAGTCAACATTTGGCCAACTTCTGGTCAACATGTGTGGCTGTTGGGTTCTTCTGGGTTTTAGATGTTTTTCGTTTACAATGGGTGTTTCCTTATTTTATGTAATGCTATAGTTCCTTGTTTTTATCTTGGTGCTGCCATCGAGGTCACATGAGTTTTGGCTTATGATTGTTTATGACCTATTTGTAACATGCTTGGTTTGTTGGTGGTCTGCTAGGAAATCTGCGCCTGGCAGGTATGCAATGTTTCTATATACTGTTAGCATATGTGTTCTTGCCAAATATGCTACTGTCCCATCGATATTCAAAAACTCCATCTTTTTCGACGATCGCTTCGAGTAGTGGATCGACACAAGATAAGGCTAGAACACCTTTTGATGCGGTACCTCTTTATGAACGACTCAAAATTCGGCAAGCTTTTCCAGTCTACAGTCATTGCCAGTCGGGAGAGAAAGAATAGCGAATTTGACATTTATTTTTGACGTTTCTGTTAGTCTGAAATTAATTGCACGCCAGGGTAAATTTCCTACTTGGTGGAACTAAAATACGAATCTTTGCCGTCCACATTGGGTCACTGGGTGATATATGTCTCGTCGTCCATTACCATCTCCACGTCATGATTAGCTGAAAAATTCGAGTTGCTAATTTTAGCCAGACGCTGACGTTCAGGTTCTAAACTAGTGGACGTGACTTCCGCTCCCTGACGGGTGCGTTCATGTTCGCCTGGTACTTTGACAATGTTTAACCAATTGCACCGACATCTTGACCTTCGGACTGTGGAGGCTTGTTGTCTATTAGGACAAACGATGCAGATTTCACAAAACGCAGCACGACGCGAAAGAGTGCTGTTCTTTGAGCTAGTGCGATCCTGAACGGAGTTTCTTCATTTATTTTACCATAATTATCGAATACGACTGATAGAGCTATCAAATGTTCTCTGCTGACTCGTGTCTTAGGGGGCGTCCATTTATTACGAAACGCTAAAATAGGGATTTTTCGACCCCCTTCCCCCCTATCGTAACAAAACGTAACGCTGGGAAAGACCCCCCCCCCCGCAAATACTACGTAACGCAACACCGAACGCACCCCCCATCCTATTTTTTAATTTTTCCGCAACAAATAGAAAAAAAAAACATGCAAGCTGCAAGTATTTAATGCTAAAACTGACTGTTATTTATTAAATTTTGGAGATTAGGAAGACAAAAAAAAGTGAAATCAAAAAGACCATTAACTCGTTCAATGTCTGGCCTCGGAGGTCGATAAGCGAAGAAAAAGAAGAATTGGACGAGTAAATCAAAATATATAAGCTTTACAACCCAACAAATAGATCACACCCAATGTATACCTATTCTGAACCGGTCATATTGGACATTTGGACCAAAAAAATATTCCAATTTCTTTTCTGCAAAAAATGGTGAAATCATATTTGCCCTGGCATTATATAAATTCCAAGTTTGTACGAACTCCCTATCAAAATATATCAAGAAATATAAACGCACTACTTACCCAGGTTTATGGTAAATGGTTTAACGCGGCACGTTTAGTGAAAGTTCTTTTTTTATTTACAGTTAGTGACAGTAACCAATAGTCCAGCCTGTTCTGGCTATCCTGAGGTTCTTGATCGTCTCTCTGTCGTGTGCCTTC
>AXCM01010654.1:0-10198 GCA_000473375.1 Anopheles culicifacies
TTCATGATGAGAACTTATGATGAAGTGGTTATTTTGTTTATTAAAAATTTTAATGTTCTCCAGGCACTGTTTAACAGGTGACCCCACACTTTTTTCGACCGCAAAGTTTATCTTTTGTCGTCAGATCAAGGCATAGCATTTAACAATTAATCATAACTCGAAAGCTAGCTGCCTGTAAAGGTGACCCAGGCCACTCTGTAAATCTGTAAGTGATGATAGGGGTTTTCACTACTTTTAGACAATTTTCTTCGATTCTATAACTCCAGAACGCCATATTTCCCCCTGGTAGGTTATTCTCCAAACAGCCTTGCGTATAGCATTGCACCATATCATAAGAATATTATAAACCATAACACAATTTAAAATTAAATTCAGCTGATCTATTTCAATTTGCTTCAAGCGTTCATTAGCTGTCAACAGATTACTGGGGGCTAATTTGCTTTTACGAGCAGCTCGGTGGCCGAGGAGACCGAGGCGCCGGTCTTCGAACGGACAGAACCCAGGTTCGAATCCCATTCGGTCCCCCCGTACGCAGGACTGACTAACCTGTTGCGGGTACATGCAAGTCACGGAAGCCAGAAATGGCAGGTCAAGACCTCACAAGGTTGTAGAGCCCTTCGAAGAAGTATTTGCTTTTTGCGTTAAACTTTGTGATGCTATCGTTATTGTTGGGTCTAGTACGGATGTGAGGGCTGAGTAATAATTAATGTTAGTTGTTTGAGAAATGTGAAGCGCAACGGACGTGTCTGTGTTTTGATTGCACTGCGAGCGCACTCTCCAGTGAGTGCAGTTATCAGTTTCAACTTCATTAACAGTTTTTTTTTTATGGAAAGTCCTGATCATTCCTTGTCAGGCCAAGATTCCTCCAAATTTCTTTTTTCGACACTCATAAAATGAGATCAAAAGTGTTTTACCATCTCAAATTCTCGTGTTACCAAATGGTGCACGTCGGAAGAAAGTACTTTCATAACATTTTGATTTGGTCACTATCGCGAATATTTGGTAGTAGCGAAGAACTTGTTAAAAGGCACTCAATTATGTTTACTGGGATTGGGCATAAAGTTGTGCAGTATCCATTTATTTTCATGTTTTTTTTCACCTGTCGGTATGAAAAGAATTTGTAATGTTTCCGTTACAAGTACTGTTTGAATTAAGTAAAACCAAAAATGCGAATGCAAGTGTGAGGATAAGCAAACATGTAGTCAAAATAATCCTATAGCATTGTCCACCAGGAATAGATTAAAAAATGACCGCAAACTCCGCCCTATTGCTTTCAACCTTTTTGAAGCACTTGTTCCCATTGCTGCAAAACTTTTTGCAGCATACGTACAGGGTAAGTAATGTATTTTCCACCCAGACACACCTTGCAATTGCATGTGCTTTATCCATTTCTGCTTTTGATTAACATCACGTACTCTGAATGGACCAGAAGCTTTAAACATTCGTGTGTGATGGTAATCTCAACCATGGGAATAATCGTAAAAAAATAACGATTTCGTTTGGATTATCAACATTCCCTCTGCACGTTGCTTAATCTTGAGTCTCCCTCGCAAGTTGAACGGTTCCTCAACACTTCCCTTCACTCTCTGCGTTCGACAGCTACGTACGCCATCCACAACCGGTCGTTGCCCAAACGTTGATAATAGTAATTTCGTTCAATTGAATCATTATCAATCCGGCTTTGTTTACCCACCACGACCAAACCGGGAGGCTGTTCGTCTGTACAAGCTGACACAGTCGTCGTGCTCATCTCGTTGAGCATCCATCGACCACGACAAGGAGAAGAACTACGTATTAAAAGATTCACAAACTTACGGATAATGAAAGCATCGGTCCTGGTGATATTCGCACAGTTGGCTATAGTGCTTAGTCGCCAAACAGAGGACTATGGCGCACACATCTTGGAGCACGTGCGGCCAAGAGCATCAGAGGCGATACAGCAACAGGCAGCAATGGAAGTCATAGCTCGGATCTTACCGCAGCAGCAGGCACAGCGTTTCCTCGTGCGCATCGATAGTTCTATGGAAAGAAATTCATTTCATGTGAGTGTGTGTCAAATAAGCTGGTGTCGTCGTGTGACTGGAAAACATTTACCTGCATACGGTCTTTCAGGTGTTTAAAGATGAAGAGACGACGGACTCATCTGTGGTAGAGATCACAGCATCCAGTGGTGTTGCTGCCACAAAAGCGTTCTATCACTATCTGCGATACTGGTGCCGTGTGTTGGTGGCATGGGAAGGTACCCAACTGAATCTGCCGCAGGAACTCCCATCGGCCAATGTGAGCATTACCGCTCCAAGCAGGTAATATTTTCATTATTTTCAATATAATATTCAGTCGTGAAAACATGATATCCAGCTTCTAACGATCTCTTCCCCGCTTTCCAGCATTATCTACTATCAAAACGTTTGTACGTGGTCGTACTCTTTCACCTGGTGGAGTTGGCCACAGTGGCGCAAACACATCGATTGGATGGCATTGCAGGGCATTACGCTCAGTTTGGCCCCATTCCAGGAAGATCTTTGGACGGAAGTGTATCTCGCATATAATCTAACCCGTGCGGAGATCGATGATCATCTAGCCGGGCCGGGTTTCTTCGCCTGGCAGCGCATGGGTAATATCCGTGGTTGGGGAGGCCCACTAACGGCAAGATTCTCCCACTTTGCCCACACTCTGCAGGTACGCGTAGTGTCCGAGATGCGTCGGCTTGGAATGGCCGTAGCGCTGCCTGCATTTGCTGGCCATTTGCCGGTGCAGTTCCGACCCCTTTTCCCGAACGTTACGTTCACCAATGTGTCCGTGTGGAATAATTTCCCGCCACAGTACGCCAGCCCGCTATTCGTCGATCCGACTGAGCAACTGTTTGCGGAGATCGGAACCCGGTTTCTACAGCGTGCCATCGCTACGTACGGTACCGATCATGTCTACTTTAGTGATCCGTTCAATGAAATCAATCCCGCTCTGCCAAGCGGAAGGTACTTGTCTAGTGTGGCCGAAGCGATTTACAGCACCATGACACAGGTCGATCCAGATGCCATCTGGCTACTGCAGGGATGGATGTTTGTGAAGAATCCGTTTTGGAGCGATCGTGCCATTCGAGCCTTCCTGTCCGCTGTTCCACTAGGGCGTATGCTTGTGCTGGACTTGCAATCGGAACAGTATCCACAGTACGTGCGGACAGAGTCCTACGCTGGACAACCGTTTATCTGGTGCATGTTGAGTAACTTTGGTGGAACGCTCGGAATGCTTGGTTCGGTCGAAAATGTCCATCGAGGTATTCGGGAGGCGAGAAGTAATGCATCGTACACACTGCTCGGTACTGGCATTACGCCCGAGGGAATCAACCAGAACTATGCGCTGTACGAGTTTGCCCTTGAGATGGGATGGAATGCCGATCTGGACAGTACAGAACAGTGGTTTAGTGACTATGCCCAAGCGCGCTATGGTAACTCTAGCGTTGCGAGCTTGAAAAAAGCACAAAAGGCTTGGGACATCTTCCGAAGTACGGTTTATGCGTTCGAGGGCCTGGAACTAATGCGCGGCAAATACACCTTTAACCGTCGTCCAAGTTCCAAACTGAAACCTTGGGTAAGCAACGGTATCCGGTCATTCGAGGCTTGCGTTTAATGCTTCGTTTTTATTCCATCTTCTCAGGTATGGTACAACGTGTCCACCTTCAATCAAGGAGTGGAACTGCTTCTCTCCTTCGCAGAGGACTCACCATGCAACGGTCTGTGCCAATACGATATCGTAGATGCAACACGCCAATGCCTTCAAAATACTGCAGACGCTCTTTACCTTACACTAATGGACAGCTTTAAGAAACGCGATCTTCGCCATTTTCGCCAACACTCCGCACTGTTTCTACAGCTGCTAACAGATCTGGACCAGCTGCTGTTAACTGACGAGCATTTTCTGCTGGGATCGTGGCTCGAATCAGCCAAAGCGTTTGGTGAAACGAACCTCGAACGGCACAAGTACGAATACAATGCGCGCATACAAATAACACTCTGGGGTCCGCAGGGACAGATTGTCGACTATGCCAACAAGCAGTGGGCCGGTATGGTGCAGGATTTCTTCTACGCCCGGTGGCGTGTGTTTCTTGCCGAGCTGGACCAGGCACTCGTATCGAACGGGACGATAAATGATCTGAAGATACGCGATAAAATATTTCGCACCGTTGAGTTACCGTTCGTGTCGGACAGGAAACGCTACTCTACGCAACCGAAGGGAGATGCAATTCGCACGGCACGCGTACTGTACGAACGATGGACAAAAGGTGTCCCACCATTGAAGGAACTGCCTTTAAGTCCTACGCGGCGGAAGTTGGATAAACACCGACGAAATAAATGGCTCCACTGATCTGACAATTAATTAAATGATTTTGATATTCTTCTTCGGTCATCATGAACTATCTCCTGTTTTGTGTTGACAGGAGCATCTCCTTGCACGCATTCGCGTATTATAATGCTGTGATCCGTTTTTTTTTATTACAATTCCGTTCGTCACGTTTCCATTTTGTCCGTTTTTGTTCGTTACCGACTTCATTCTCTTACGCTCATCACCGAATGGCTAAATATCACACTACAACTGCAGCAAAACTCGCCCGTAACGTCCTCTCTTTCCATTGGTATGGCCTTCCTACCCTTTGGTGTCACGTCTGATCCATCCGTGGCGGTTAAGGCCAACCACTCATTGTATTAGTAGTACTCGTTCATCAACGGTATCCCTTGACTTCTTAAGGCTTTAATGTGATTGCAACTATCACTCGAATGCGCTTTCCGGCTGTTTCGGCTGAGATAGTACACTGTAGTTGTTTAGAATCTATTGCCCGGGAAAGGAACGTTTACGCTTTACCAACAAATAGACAAGAGACGAAAAAATAAACAGTTTTCTGTTAGTTTATAATACAAAAAAACTTTTCGTTTCATTATAACCAATTCCTACTTTTAATCTCCAGAATTTCTCTGTTCTCTGTTGCATCGTTGCTTACGTTAAACGCTAGCTAATCCTGGAATGCAGCGATTAAACGCGTGTGTCCATGTGTATGTGTGTATATTTGTTTTGGTTACTTATACGCTCTCAAGGCACTCTCTTGTTTGTCCTTTCCATTTAATACCATGCTTAAAAATGTGCTTGCGCTTGCTCCAGCTTCTGCACGATTGATTTGTAAAACTCAATCTGTGCCCCAATAAAGTTGCGTATCGTGTCCTTCAGGTGAGTGTCACGCTCGGCCCGAAAGTGTGACATCTCGGCCAACAGAGCGTACGACATCACGTCAACGCGACGCGTTACCTCCTGCATCTGTGTATTTTCCATCTTCTGTTCCGCTGTCAGACGCTCGCAATCCTTGCGCTTCTGGACCGCATTCCGATGCTCGCCGAGTGTATCGGGCCACCCGGCTAACAGACCGCGGTAAATGTGCAACCGGTCCGAGAATGGTATAAAATCATGCTTTGGCTGTTCGCCGAACAGCTGCCCGATGCTAATAAACACACCGGCCGCCTGGCCGACCGATCTCGACATGCTATCGGACGTGGGAGCTCGTTGTTCGTCTATCGCTAGCGCCCGTGCTAGTTCGGAAAATCCTTCACCGATGCGTTGATATTCCTTCTTCCATTGGACCTGGAACTTTTTCGACTGATCACCACAGATGGCAAACAGTGTCTTTACGGCCGTATCCATCTGTGGCACAAAATGCGTCGCAGATTCAACCTGCGGTTCGACCAACGATTGCAGCAGTGTCTTTTCCGGTGGAAACACGGACGCACAGAACATCGTACCGACTAGTGGATCCTTCTCGGCCGTCCGTTTGCCGGTCTTCCATTTCTTCTCGTCTGTGCAGGTGAGGAAATGCATCCAAACACCGCACGTCGACAGGACCGGATGCCGGCACACCCAGTCGACAAACTCCTGCAGCTGTATCCGCCGATGCTCGACGAACTCCTCGTCGTACCGGCCCGAAATTTGTTTGTCCGGTAGCGGCGGTATCGGAATGATACAGAACTTCTCCACCAGTCGCTCGTGCAGCCAGTCAAAGTGCTTGTAACGCCGCGCAACCGGAATATTATTAAACGACGGCGTCAGCTGATACGCAATGAAGCTTTTAAGGCCGTTGAACTTTTTCTCCTTTTTGGGCGAATCGACCGACACGGTGTACGAGTCACGCATCGGCTTCCACACGATGCCATGCTCCATCAGCAGCACATGCACCCGTTCCGTTTCCGACACATCCGGTACCGGCATACCGATCAGATAGTTATCACCGGATTTGGTGAAAATTTTGCCCCCAGCACGCGACCGGCCACCACCAACTGTGGTCGCTACTGAGGCGAGCGACATAGTATCACCGTCCGCTACCGGCGGTGCAGGCAAGTTAGCGTTGGCGTAGTAGTTTTGTGTTAGACCCTGCTGTTGGTTCTGCTGGTGGTACGGTTGACTTTGGCTCGCCCCATTGGCACGCCCGGCCGCACTCGATCCGGGTCCAATTTCAGAATACGTATCATTATCGTCATCCCAATCGTCGTCCCAATCGTCCTGCTGATCGCCCCAATCGTCCGTCGTCTGATCGTACCGATTGCCAACACCTGCGAGTGCTTGCTGCGAGCCGGATTTGGATACGCCGGTTGACTGCGCCACCATAACGGCCGGTGGTGGTGGCATTTTCGGCGGACCGGATGGTAACGAGGGTGCTTCCGGAATTGTTTCGACGTACGCCGCTGGAAAGAGGCCCCGCTGGCCGCGAGAATTCATACCTTCCCACCATCCTTCACCGACGTCCGTGTTTGTGACGGTTAGCACCTCGTCCACGGAGATCGAGATCTCCGATGAATTTGGTTCGCCATTGAAATCGTACAGGACTTTAACACGCGTCATCGCGACTACTAAAAAGAAAAGAGAGATAGTAGAAGAGGAAGAATTAAGTATTTGTATAAATGAAATTATAATAATAAACATGATGATGATGATGATGAATGCTGATGAAATGCTCTTATATTATTTTATTCCATGTCTAAAAACCATAGGCAAATGATCAAACTTAATAGCCCTAATGACTGCCGTACTAGACAGTAACGATAGAACTAAATTGAGTCCCCAATCATTCGTCTAAATCGTGAGTTTGATTTAAGGACCAAATGGCCCGTGAAAGACGAGACGCTTCCTTTTCCATACATCAAACTTCATTACTTTTTCAATCAATTATTTTATCTGTTTTTCTAATGTAACGCATTGTTAACGTTCTCTAGACCTTATGTATGAAGCATGAAACACTTTAGCCGGAAATTATAGAGTTCTTTATTCTGAGATTCCAATTGCATTCAGAATTGAGTGTAACTCGAAAGCAAGTTGTTGGTAGAACCGAGCAAGGCCTCAGACGGTTTTGGCCTATGATTTCTAGCTTCTGTGACTTGAATTACCCCCGCAAAAGGATAGTCAGTCCTGCGTACAGGGGAACAGTCCGAATTGGATTCGAAAAGGCCATTCTAGATAATTCTAAACAGCGATGTCTAGCTGCTGATTGTGATTTTCCATTGACTCGTGAAGCTGACCTCCAAAATTATGATTTTGAATATATATTTTGTTGTTGTATGACTAAATAATATTAAATATTTTACTTAAAAGTTAAAAAAAAAAAACAATTTCAAAGAGGAACTCAAATGTAAAATAAATTCTGACCATTGATCGCTGCAAACTTTTCCTTATCCGGATGGGATTTGATTATTGGCTTTCGTGTTTTACATCACATAGTCCGTCCGTGATTGGCAAAAGAGTATATTAGAGGAAAAAGTAATTGAAATGCCTTTAAGATAAGATTGTCACCAGATTTGTTTTATTCCTACATAATTGAAGGCATTTTTGAATGTACCGTGTGAAAATGTTCTTTTTTTTCGCTAACTGCAGCATTATCAATATTACTTTTAGCGAAAAACAATGTACAATAAAACATACAATTGTTAATAAAGAGAGTAGTTGTTTATCGAAAGGGAAGGGGATACATGTTTACGAGACTTCATATCTTTTTCAAACCTGGCCAATGTCACGGTAAGCATTCGCTGTGGTTTATTATTTACTGCCGTGTAACGTAACATAACAAGACAACCCTCACACTGTAATAACATCTAGCGTGAGATAAAGATAAGCTTCCGAAATTACCCCGAATGCCGAAACATACTGCCCCAAAACGATTCACCCAACTGGGCCAGTAAAAGGGGAAAAGCGTACAGCAAAACGAACTCCCGCAGTAAGGCATGCAACACCAGCAAACTAGAGGTGTCGATGGAGCTTCTCTCCATCACACCCTTCGATGGATGATTCATCACACCCTGCCATCATCGCTCACTCACAATAATTCCACGTAAAACACGGAAAGGAAGAAGCAAAAAAAACAATCCACTTCAATGGGGCCTGGGGCCTCCTGTGTGCATCAACATGCAGCATAGAGGCGAAGCGAAAACTTATGACGAGACTAGGATTATGATTTCATGTAAAAAGTGACCCGAGTACCGAAAAGAGCTACGCAGCGGAAACACCGCTTCCGGTCGATAATATGCCCACGAAACAGAAATACGCACACGAAATGCCGCTGAGAGAAAGTTTAAACACGTTATTGGATTAATTTAGTTAACATTCGCTATTGATTGATTGGCATGCGAATAAATTGTTATCAGAGCTTTTGTAAAAATTATAAATAAAAGCAGATGAACAAGGAGTGATGGAATTCAATTCCGTTGATGCGTTGAATACAAAACTTATGATAAAAGCAATACAACAATTCATCGCACAAACATTGCTATACAAATAGGCATATGACGTATAAGCATTAGCTGGAAAGCACTGCCACAAAACGGATGACAAGAACAGTTCTGATGCTGCTTTTTAATGCAAACCATGCTAAAGTTACGGACCCCAACGAAGGAATTATTTTTTTCTATATTGGCTCGGGAAGATGGTATCGTACAGTAAGTAAACATACGCATTACTGTTTTCTCTGCATTATCTCCCACCATGAGAGCCACTCAACATCCCGCATACAAAGCGCATTCATGTGTGCGTGGCTGGGTGATCTGTCGCAATCTTTAAACAAACGGGCGAGCTCGCTGGTGGGACGGAAACCAGAGCAACGATACGAATGGATCCCTCCATTATCACGGGGATCGTGCAAATGCAATGGGGCTGCTGCACAACGACTCGCATTGTTTCCCCGCGATTAGCTCCACATACACACAGCATGTTGATCATACGCAGCAGTTACCGCTTGGTTTTGAGTTTGATTCAATTAACGACCTCGCATACCATCAATCATTTTCAACACCCCAGAATACAGGGGGTTTTAAGCAATTGCGTATTAGGTGGTAGTATAGATCCTTGCATGCACCGGGAGCCGGAAAACCCAACCGTGACGAACGTGCTGTTCCGATGTTCCGCCGCCGTTCTAGATAGGCGTATCCCTTTATGTCGTATCTTTGTTCCGTTGAATGTGGAAGTCATATCTATTCTTCTGACCTTGTCACAGTGACTGCATGGCCGGGAGGAGCCCGAATGGCATCACGATGGGGATGAGCCGTAGCAATGATTTGATCACTTACGCTAATAAGAATGCGGCGAATTAAAACCAGCTTGCAAACATCCAGCGGGTTGTATATAATGACGTCAACTTAATTAGCAGTTCGAGGCTGCTGATGGAATCTTCCAACTTGACTGCTGTCGGGGGGGACAGTTGCACTGTTTTCTTATTTCTTTCAACACTTTGCTACGTTTTTCGTTTAGGAATTCTCCCAGCACTGATAAACCGTATAAACGAAAGGTTATCCTAGCAAGGGGCTATAGTAAAACTGCGATCAAAACACAAAACTTTGCTTCGAAAACGCAATAAAACTCGACTTTTGCACTATACGCCTTTCTGTTTTTGCTTCGTCTTCGACTGTGTTCTGCCAAAATGCGAGTTGACAACATGTATTCCGCACAGGTTAGCTCATCTGAAGTAATTTGACGTTTGAGAGAGAAACGGTCATAATTGACATTGCACCATGTTAATATTGTAATTACAAGTTAGATAAAAGCAATGAAACACGACTAAAAAAAGCTACAAATAAAACTAAAATTCGTGGAATTTTTAGCAGATCTAATTCTAAGCTAAGATCGGATTGTTTAGAAATGTTTGCAAGATTAACATTTGCAGTACCAGTTCATGTTTTTC
>AXCM01010662.1:0-10611 GCA_000473375.1 Anopheles culicifacies
CATCGCCATGTTTACTACAACTCACTCGTGAGCGAGGAAAATAAAAATGAGTCGTTAAAACTCACTCACCTTGCTGAGTGAAAGCCACTCATTCATTGGTACGTTTCAACTCACTCTCGCTCATACTCACTATGTCAAACGATAGTTATTTTGAAGGACATTTATAAAAAAAATAGAAGTCCATGATGTCTTGAGCTAGAAAATATTGAATACCAATCCAGATCTGTCAAATAAGTGAGCAGTTTAAGAACAGTTTTGGCCAACGAAAGCAGTTAATTATGAATTTTCAACTATGAAAGTGAATCTCAATAAAAACTTGATGTAAAAATTAAGCCATGGCTTTAGAATATTTTTCCATCTGAAAAATATTAAAAGCAAGCACATGTAAATTATAAAAATATATTTCGATATTAGAGAGTTATACAAATTTTACAAAAAAGAAGATTTAATAAATCAAAAAGGATGTCAAAAGATTATTAAATCAAAATTAGATTTTAATAATCAAAAGAAATCTAATGCTTAAAATGGTGTCTAGTTTTGATGGTCAGTTTGTATGAAGAGCTAGAAGTATTTAAGCCACCAAACATCCGAATTAATTGTAATCATCATCGTTAAATTTGAACTTTGAAGAACATTATATTTACTTAAAGAAATAGTATCAACAACTTTTTAGGAAATATTGTACTTGAAACTGTCACATGTGACATTAGATGAGATTTGAAATTGTATCACAATAGTTAATTTTTCAAAAATTGCAGCGTGATTGTTGTTAGCTTCATGAGTGAATAGAATCTTAAACGTAAAAAAATTAATAAGAGCTCTATTTTTATAATAAAAAACACCCCAATCTACGCCCACAGTGCTTTCTTTTGCGTTTTTAATGCTTCATTTAGATGTGAATGATTTCTTCTCTTTCAATCTCTCTCTCTCGCTTTCTCTCTCTTGCACAAGTGGAACTGTTTTTGTTTCGAAGCACAATTATTTTGTTTGCTTTCCGTGTCAGTTCCTTCCGGTCAGAAACGAACAAGGGGTGTGTTTTATTTTTACCTTTGTGAACTAACATTTCTTTTTTTTATCAAAATAAGGAGAGATTCTTTACCGTTTGGAAGGTTTTCCATTCACATAATTGGTAGTGCAATCGTTAGGGTTTCTTGTTTCCGTGTAGGAAAAAAATATTCGAATTCTGAATTGCTTTTCATTCGTTTCTGGCACACGGAGGGATGTAAATCAGATGGAGATATTTAGCCAGCGCCATGTCTGGGAACAAGCACCATGCTGCGAAGATTATCGAATGTTCGAACGGAGGAATCAAGGAATTGAGAGCAGAAAAATAAACCGATTAGATTCCCAACAATAAATTATCCGGTAGAGTAAGTGGTGTGTATTTAATGTTTATCCCCCAGCTATCTTATCGACCGGATCGAGTAACAATTAAAAATGGAATAGAGAGAAAGATGGAAATAAAAACAGCTCAACCAAAGCTCTGATCTGATTAAGTGCCCGTACACGGGTTTCTGGTCATTTCGTTGCCTGTCGTGCTGTTGAAACTGATTACTCTCCCTCATTAAATGGCCAATCTCACCCCCCTCGGCAGCATGTTTGTGAGACGTACCTTTTGCTCGTTTGGCGTTTGGGGTTGGGAAATTAGTCATTAAATGCATCGTGCATGAAGAACGCCTTAAACTCGCAGAACAACACAAACAGACACACACACACCAACCTGAAAGCCGCTTTTTGATTGTGTGCCATTGTTCCCGTTGGCTGCCTGTCTGGCTGTCAGATACAATGAAAAGCCGTCGAAAGGCAAAGGCGTTCGCTCCCAGTGGCCGCATTTAGCATTAGCCAAAAGGCGCTAAGGTGAGCTACAAGGCAAATTGCACGAATGGACGGACGTGGCTGTAATTAAGCTGAGAATAATCTGCAACCACTGCAATCCATCCGAACCGTCCGTCTGTGTCCCAATTTCGTGATGCAAAATTTGCCCAACGATTCGTGGTCTCTTGGTGTGTATGTGTTCCTTTTTCTTTTGTTCTTCTACGTTTTGGTTCATCTTATTAATTCTCTCCCTTTTCCACCAACTAATCACGCCATTTCCTGTAGGTCTGTGATTGCGTAAAAGCGGATTTGAAAATGGTGGCCGAATTTTCCGCACCGCACCGCATCCGGATACCGGGTGGGTGGCGATTAAATTTCCCGGTACACAGCGCTTCGTGCAATTAAACGACGGGCCGGTGTGGTGATTCGGGGTAAACGGGAGCCTTGACTTATCTTTTTTTGCCACTCACTCTCCCTCAACGGAACGTCTATTTACCGTGAACGCATTTTTGTGTTTAGAGCAATTTTTGGTACAACTCGAAACTCGTGCGCGCTTGTCTGTGTGTGAGTGAGTGGGTATGGTGTAAACGTGCTAAATCGCGGTTGGTAGATGGATGCCCTTGGTGGGATAAAAATGGCTCGTGAAAAGTGCTTTCGCAAGCCCATTCCGAATACGCTGAGCACACTCATCGTGCACTTTTCCATTTCCACTAAATCAATGCGAGCTAAGCGTTTTTTTACCACTCCTTTGTGAGTTGTCAAATGATTTTTGTGTGTGTTTGTATGATTTTCATTACTTTTACAACATGAATTATTATTTGCTATTAAGTCACCAACACAAAAAAAGCGATGCACAACATAGAATTGTGAACACATTTTCTCGAGGCACGTGGTACGGTACGGAAAGTATGCTGACGTCTTGAAGTGCCACGTGAAACCGGGACATAAGTCACAGTTTGGCCCAGATGTAATCCTTACCGTGTGCTTCGTGGAGAAATTTTCCGGCCGCTGACAAGCGCTTGAGTGGCACCGAAAAGCTGCCTGACTGACTGACTGAGTGACTGATGTCTACCGCTGGTACAGGAAAAGAGATTCCCATTCCCATTTCGTCTACCGTTAGTCTGGTCTGCTATTAAAGCATAAGGATGCTGGACGTGCGCGGTGAAGTGGGTTTGGCTATTGTTGTAACCGTTTTGTTTGGCTACAACTTCAGCAGCGATTCGCAGACAAAGGAAAGCTCATCTCATGGGAGCATTTTGTTCGTTTCCTCTGCACAATACACACAGAAACAATCCGCCATATTGTTTTTTTCCGGCTTTGGTTTAAATGTACGGAACAATAGGCAAACAATGATGTACCGCGCGGAGTCAAGCGGATGCTGACAACAATGAGGATAAAGTACGGCCAGCGACGATTGTGCCGACGAGTTCGGCGAGGTTTGAGTGATGGATGTCACGAGAGCAGCGGGATTATATACAAACCCGTTTCACTTTCGGTCGTACGGTTTTTGGACACACGTTCCCTTGAGTAGGTAATTGATTTCAAGATGAACTCCGTAAATGAGTGACAATCCGATCGAACCACTCAGGCCGAGAGCAGATGAAGGGAAAATAAATTAATGGGCAATCCTCTGAGCGTCGATGGGTACAGCAGTAATCAACGATTTGACCTATCCATGTTTCTTTTCTCTACGGTACACTTATTCTAGGAATAATGAGTTTTGGGCCGCTTGATTCGAGTGGGTTGATTCCGGCACAGCGATTAGACAGCTGGCGAATGTTCAAACGTAGTGATGGGAAAAAAGTTCCCAGAAAAAAGGAGCGGTTTGAATCGCTATAACAAGGAATGACTTCGAGTATGAGTTAAAAATTAGTTTTATAAGTTACAGCTTTAAAACATAAGCTAGTAGGTCGCTAAGCCTTCTAGGCTAAGATGTTTTTTTTTTAAATGAAATAATTTCATTCTTTAATCTGTTCCACTCCGAGATTAGTTCGTGCCCTAAAGCAGCTATATTTGACATTAGAACAGCAGTTAGAACAAAAATGTGCTGTCAGTTTTATTAATCCAAGATCTCGGATTCTGTAGGATTCTCTAATCTTTGATCACTGTCGAAGTTCCCAATAAACATTGAAAAATAAGAGATTTCGTATGTTTGAATCCTGTCTGAAGTGATTTTCAATAAACTGACAGCTTGAAAGAAACTGTCTCATTTGTGAACTTCCTTAATTTGAAAGTCGCATCAACTTGTCGATAAGAGGACGTGGGCTGTGTTTATAAAAATTATACTTCTCGTTGACCTAGTAAAGCTGGTAGTTTGAAGGACAATATTGAGAGAAAACATTCATTTCAAATCTAAGGAATACTTTATGCGATGGACTTGGAGGAGCTTTTATTTTGACAGATTGGTCACGTTTTTTCACAATATCGATAAAATCTCATGATTCAAGGGTAAAACGCAATTTTGAGAGTGAATGTCCTTAGATTACACTGTAATGTAACATTTAAGAAGTTTCTTACGCCCAAGAATTCGTCCAACTTTTGCTCAATGTTCAATTGTAGCAGAAAAGCACGAGCAGTAGTAGCACCTCGTCTAAGTTGTTTGGATTAAGTACGATTTTAGGAACATCGATCCTAAGTGCGACGTTTTACGACATTTTTGACATGTTCATAGAATAGGTAGTGGAAAAGCTTTCGTTGGTGATTTGTGTTAAACTATCGTTTCCTTCAACTGTGAAACGGAACTGTTCCATCAGGTTTGTTCAAAATTTCCCATCACTAGCACAGCGTACACAGTACAAAGAAAGTTATTGCTAGTATTCGATTACTAAAAGATAGAGAGTGAGTAAGTAGGAGAAGACATGAAAAACTTCACCCTCTCTTTCGGTTCAGCTCTCAGGCTTAACCGACAGTGTCCAGTGAGTATTTTTTTCAGAGGAAAGCAAGATTTTTCGTACGTCACTGCCTATTCGAACAAAAGTTGGAAGGGAAAAGTTTTCTATTGCTATAATTTTGCTTCAAACCGACAGCACCAAAGTTAAAGAACCGATCGTGATGGTAGATTGATTTTTGGCGATGCTTTCTCCCCTCAATACCACTCGTCTACCGCTCAGCTTTGGGAGCAAGGAGTTGCACCATTATGGTACATGTAATTCGACTAAAATTGATTTGTAATACGATGAAACATAACATTTGCGGGAGCTTTTCTTCACCGCAAAGGGTGGGGTGTAATTGTCACCCCCGTCTGGAATGGCAAGCATTAAATTGGCAGTTTGTAGGGGTAACCAAAATCATTTGACACACATTGGTGAACTTACATTCACGGTGACATGCTTTCAAATTCATGAATGTCTGTTGTGGGCCAACATACCACCGTCTAACTTACGGTTATCATACCGGGGAGCATTCCATCGACGGAGTATGACAAAAATGCTATCGAATGGGGTTGCAAAACTTGTTTCTTTCCTAGGAAAAAAAATCCCCCATACATTCCAGTGTGGGACATTCTCGTTCACTAGAGCACTTGGAGGATGCACTTTCCTTACGTCCCAAAGTCACGAATGGGACGACCGTTGTCATATGTGTGTGAAATCAGAATGTGCTCACTTTTACACACACACACACAGCACATCGTTCTGGTGGCGTGATGGTGAAGAAAATATTGACACGTGCTTGTACTTTTTTTTTTGTGTGTGGCAAACTCTTCCCAGCGGCAGAGCATCGTAACGGAAGCATTTTAGAAGCATGTTCACCCGACCGTACGGAGTGCGCGAGAAGACACTCGAAAGCAAGATAAACACCACCAGCCAGAGGACGCATGCATGCAATGTTGTGCGGTAAATCAGTTTTTGCTCTCGCGCGAAACATTGGCGAAAACTTACGGAGCCGGAATTGATGATGGCTGGTGGGTGAAGTGAAAGTTAGTTCATTCGCAGTACCCACGTTCTGACATGCATGGAATTGCAAATGATGCTGAAATTGGCTTTAAGGGCTTCGAGGTGCTGAGCATAGCGTGGTAGATATGCAGCCCGTGTAAGTGCAGAGGTGCCCAAAATACGAAACGTCTGCCTTCAAACAGGGGTTCATTCGTTTTAAAACGTAAAGGGTTTTCAAAAAAAAAAAAACAAGATGGCAGAATATAATTACACCAAAAGCAAAGTAAAAGTAATTATTAAACTAAAAAGGAAAAAGTTTTCCAGCACAGAATACTAACATTCCTGCAAGTAAAAACACATCACAATGTGGATGTAAACGAGAGAGAGAAAGAGAGAATAAGAGCGACACAAAAAAGCAACACAAAAGAGCACTTGAAAGGATCCAAGAAATATGATCCTTATGCTCTTGCTACAGTGCACCACAATCAACAACCCTAACGGCGGTGGAAGTGGCCAAGGAACCCACACACTCACACACATTTTAAAGTGCGCTTTTCCGAAAGTTCCTGCGGGAAACCGCACAAATCCGCCCATGCCTCCCAAACGCTGCAAAATGGCAGTGATCCATAATGTCATTTTGAGTATGAGCAACCACTTTGTGTTACATCATCAACGACAAAATAGACACATCTGACAACTGACGGAGGGAGAAGACAAAGGCGGCTCCGTCCGCCAAACAGTGGGCAGCATGTGGCCGCACTTCCGGTCTGTATGAAGTGGATGTGCTGCGAAAGATAGCCCGGGAAAGCGGCAGCATGGCTGCAAATGTAGGTTAAGGAGATAATCTTGTGTGCATGTAGTTGAGGTTTCCCGGGTGCCTGGGTGCCCTTCTGCTATGTTCAATGGAAAAACTGGGAATGGGAAATATATGTATATTCGCATAATAACGACACGATTGAATACTGAGCCCGACTGCAGTTAAAATGCGAAAGTCCGTTGCCGAGTGTCTTCCGTTGAAGCGAAAGGCAATTGATCGTGCATGTATGTGCGTTTGAAAAGAAAACGGGAAGGACGAGAACATCGTATGTGAGACTGGATGCCGATGGTCATATCGACTGCATAGGAACACTCCCAAGTGGCAGTGGGATGTCGTTCTAGCAAAGGGATGATTAAAGCTTGCGGGCTGCTAAAGCACGTTCCTTCCTTCCCAAGGTTCCTGGTAGGAAGACGCAAGACGAAGTCGACGTTGATCTTTTCCAGCTTCGTGCAAATCGTGCGAATGGTGCGGAAGTGCACTGGAGCAGATTGACGATATCGAGCTCGAGCTGGAGTACACAGCCTCTAGTGGCAAAGGTCAGCTGGCCGTAAAGTGATCGCATTAGAGCATTCGGTTACGGTGGTACAAACTGATAAATTCTAAAGCAATGTACGGCAGCAGGAAGACAACTCTGAAGGGATGCATTCCGGTGCAGTGTGTATCAAAATATCCGACTCCGTAGCAGGATCTGCAAAACGGAAGATGCCGGAAATGGTCGTAATGAAGCCAATGAAAAACCACACACTCATTCAAGCACACGGAAGCACCTTGCTAATCTTTAAGCTGGAGCAAAATGCTCCTTTTTCCAGCAAACGATTTAAGCACAATATCTCGTCGTATGTGTATGTGTGTGTGAAGTCTCGTATATGAATTAAACCATCACCTAACCGAAAACCCCAGCAAATTCATGGTAAGATGTTAAGCCCACTCTCCACCAAAAACCTTCTGACCACCTTGTTGAATGAAGCCGGCGCCTTGAAACTCATCCAAATTGGACTTATCCGGGCACTCTGCGACTGTCGTCGGTACCGTGGTATGTGTCGAAGCCAAAAAGATACCTTATGAAATTCAATTACGAGCACCAATTAGGCTGTACCAGCAGTCGGACGGTGCTAAAGCCCTGCTAAAGTGGAAAGGTGTTTAAAGGTGGATACAGTTGAAATGTTTGAACGTGTGCCAAAAGCACGACGATGAGTGCAAAAATGCAAAATGGGGAAAATTTAAAATGGACGGCACAGGGAGTAGGTGCAAACACTGTGCAGGAATGTGATATTTTATGGAAGATGAAATATACTTATTTATGTGCTGGATGTTCTTGACGGTGCCGGGAGTTTGGAGTAATGTTACGTAACATTACAATGTCAACCGTGTTGGGTTAATTTGAAGCACTCCCCACCCCAGTTCTGAGGCACTCCCCGAGAAATCGTCCAATAAAATATTCATCCAACTATAATCCACTTTCCACAGTATCGGGGAGATGGACACACGGCGCGTTGGCGTTGGCTGCTCACTGACGAGATGATGAATTAAAGCAAAAAACAGACTGGGAAAAAACTTTTCTCCCCCTTCCCCGAAGCACCAGCATCAAAGGAATGAAACTGCAACGAGCAACTTTTCTGCTGATACTCAACTGGCTCGAGTCTCTCGATACTGGAACCGAACCAACCGACCGGTCCAGTTTGAACTCGGGGGAGGGTGAGAAGTTTGCGCCGTTCCTTCATGATGAATGTCATCATCATCGTCGTCGTCACTGGTACCGCTTACTGGCCACTGGTTGGTGACCTACTTCGGGGTGACGTTGCAGCAGTGCACGCGCTCACACTGGCAGGGCTGGCAATTGTTATCCTTTTGTCTGGTGATGGCCCGTTCCCATGCTGGCCATACGACGTCATGCTTTACGGTAACGTATCCGTACATGTGCTCCGATTTTTGCATCCCCAACCATTCGATGCCAGGTGTGTGCTATCGTTCCCACGGAATCGGTTGGTCCATCCGGTGGACATTCATTTGACATCCATCTCATTCGCCCCGGTGTGTGTCGTTCGTGAAGGGTTAAAGAGGAGCTTGCAGCATTCGCTTCACCGACAGCTCATTAATGTAGGTACCGATCAAATTATTCATTTTACGTGTCTTTACAACAGGTAATTCCTTCGCTTGTGGAGTTCCCTGGTACACTTCCAGGAGATGGTGTAAGTAGAGATGCAGCGTAAATAATTTATTACAGCAAAGTGTGGCATCGAATGACCTAAACGTCCACCCAAAAAAATTACAAACTCCGATACTGTTCCATCGGTGTTCGTTTAGGCAAATTAAGCATCAAGAAGTAGGCCAACTTGTTTAAAAATTTCTTCAAACGAGCTCAAAACCACCCCGTTTCAACCGATCTGGCCCACGAAGAGTTGTAAATGTAATGAATGATTTATTATCCTATTGATTGGTTGTTGGGTGGGTTTGGGATTTGTACGCGAGGATTTTTGGACGAGTCGAGGTGACAAGTTGGCACAGAAATTAGTGACACGCACCGCTGCGTGTTTCTGCACGATACGCACACATTCAACTGCATCCGTCCACTCACTGTGTGGTGGAAGCACTTGGGAGCAACTTCCATTCCATTGTCGGAGATGATTGATGATGTCACAACTGTAACCACCGGTTCCCGGGTAGTTGTCTAGTGGTTTTGGGAAGAAATTTGTTCCGTCAAGAAAGAAATAAACCATACCCCGTTTATTATTCCCAATGAATTCCCAATATTGATTACAAAGTAAACACGTCCCCGGTAGACGTGATGGAATGTTTGATTTAAAGCAGTAAAAAATTTTCCCCCAAAAGGGAAAAAGAAACCGCCATCTGGCAGGGGACAGCGGGGCAGCAAAACAAAGCGTAATAAAATATTCGGACGTAAACAATTATTTTTATGAGATTTCGCATGCTTTCGTATGTAAGATAAAAATAGGCAGAGGCCTTCCAACACCCGTTCGACATGACGCAAATTCATCACTCACGGGGCGGATGTAACGCGTTTCGCTTCAATATCTTATCCAGCAACACTTCGTTTACGCCGTTTGGTTTGGTGGTTTGTTTATTGGAGGTGTATTTTTTCTTCTTTCTACGTTTGAGTTCGACACGTGAGAGTGGCCTTGTGATATTCGTTTCATTTCAGAACGGCCATGTTGTTTCGATAATCAAAAGAGAATGTGGCACAATACTGTTTTACAATTTACCAAAGAATTACAAAAAAAAACCCGGCCCACCCTTTCAAATAATGTTGCTTTTGGTTCATCGTGACACACTGTCAGAGCACGTACCGAATTGCGACTCTGGACACCGTCAAGCCACTGGAACGAGATATGAATCGA
Source organism: Anopheles culicifacies (assembly GCA_000473375.1). NCBI lineage: Eukaryota > Metazoa > Arthropoda > Insecta > Diptera > Culicidae > Anopheles > Anopheles culicifacies. The sequence continues at coordinate 9,861 of AXCM01010662.1, forward strand.
CAGCGGTGCAGAAACATATTTAGAACGCAATCAGATCCGGGTTCACTCTACTCGCTACACCGTTGTTTACACATTGCTCTCGTTGTTGGACGAATGGAAAATCGCCCAACGCCCTTACCGTCCAAAACCGGCAAACGGGGCCGAATTGGGTGGGGAGATTTTTCAAAACTCATTTGCACACACACGCTCACAGCTTCCGCGACACGTGTTTTGTGTAAAATGGAAATGTAATCCCCTTCTCGTCTCTCCTCACAATGGCAATTCCCGCGAGGTTAGCCGACCACTCCGACGCCGATAGGGTTGTAAATCGAGCGTTGGCCAGGGCTAGTCTCGCCATTTCGTGTCGATAGATTCAATATTCACCATTCGCTTCAAATCACTTCACGTCGATTGAAGGTCGGGACCCTCGCGTCGGGTCGGAATTGGAGTTTTGCTTACAGAATTTCGGACACGCTGAAAATTGGGTGGAATTTTGGAGCGGCCGTTTGCGCGTACCAAACAGTCAATAAAAAAGGGGTGGGGAAAATAGAAATTCACTACATAGTTGTAAATCCATTCAGATGCATTAGCTTTAAGAGCAGCATCGATTCGCTGTCTGGGGACATGGAGAAGAAAAATTTAATTCTATGTACAGCAGTGTGCTTTGAAAACTGTCCACCCAGAAAATGACATAAACAACACGACCATCACCATTATCCTCCATTGCAATTTTATCGTGGACACTATTTTACGTGTGTGAGTGTGTTTTTTT
>AXCM01010668.1:0-10385 GCA_000473375.1 Anopheles culicifacies
TTAAATGATTTGAGTTCATGTTAAATTTCTCCGCACAAAATTATTTAACAATGTATGTACACCTAACGATTTGTGTTCAAGAAATTAAGCTTTTTGCAAAGCTGGTAATAATGCTTAAAAATTTTATTTAAATATATTGTTTCTGAGGAAAAACTATCAAAATTGTTTTTCTATAAAAAAAACTCCATTGTGTTACACATACACATCAAATCATTTGCTGTAGTTCGTCGTCTCAACCAAAACTCGAGCAAAAGTGTGCACAGGAATTAAAATCCCATTTAGCTCGCACTTTATCTCGCCCGGTTCCAATAAAGCATCACCGACAGTTAGCGACAATGGCCACCGAAAGGATCCGCTCCCTGTGTACGCTTCAATGGATAAATGGAACAAAAAAAAAGAAACAAAAGAACCACGATTGGATTTGAATTCAAATGAAAACCTTTCATTGACAGTGTGCAGCACAATACACGGTACCATGCCAATGGTCATACGTAGAAACTACCCGTGGAAACTGCATCAACACCGAAAGACTTTACAAGAAACCCAACGTCCCATGGGGATTGGGCTTTTGGTGGAAAAGGTGTACCGAAACAAAAAAAAAACTCCCCACGTTGTTCAGCTTATGGCGAGTGTCCTTTGCAGGAACTTTGCGATAGGGAAGTTAATTTAAATTCATGGCAAAACTCATGGACACACACTTCTTCGGTAAAGGTGCACACGAATTGGGCACAAAAAATGGAAAACTGAAACTATCGGTCGTATCTCGTTTGTTTTACAGAGGACAGCAACGAGCAACGGCGTCCCGCACTGGACTGGCAATGTTGATAGAAACAACACACAAATTAAAATCGCTTACATCCTTCAGCGTCGGTGCATGTGGTCTTTCTGCCGGTCCACTGGAAGGTGTGTCAGATCGTTTGGGCAAAAGCACGTGATAAGCCGTTTGTCAAATTATCAATATGCGCCAGTCCAGTAAAGGAGACGTTCGGTTCAAACTTACCTCACTGGATCGATTTGCATTTTCGATTACTTTTTGCTTGCCTCGTCAAACGTACTGGTTTTGTGCGTGGTACAAGCAAACCAATCATTAATCAAAATTAACTTTCACACCGTGTAAGGCCACCCCTTGCGGAGGGGATGAAAATAATGCCCAGCGAGGCACGGTTGGAGTTTTCATTATTTCACTTAGATGTGCGACTGGAAAGAGCAACATAATTTGTTTCGTGCTGTGAATTTGACAGCTTACAGTTGTGTTTTTCCGTGGGTAGGATTTCTGTTTTTATTTACATTTTTTTGTGCTTCTTCTTGTCCCATAATACAATCGAAAGTGATTAGCCATCGACGAGCTAATGAATTGTCCGGAACGATTTTCCATTTAACGAACTTTTTTTTTGCTTATGCGCACCCCAAAACCACTTTCAAAGAATTTCCTACTGATGCTGCCACGTTGTAAGACGTCCATCCATCTAAGCTTGTATCGGTACATGATTTGATGACTATTTGACTCGGTCGGTGGACTTTTGCGTTGTGTTGCGTTGGCCAACAAAGCAGCGAGCGAAAGCAAATGCAAAGTAATTCCTTGCCTCAGTTTGAGGGACGCATCACCTTGCTGCCTAATTTCATGGCTCCGTAGGCAAACAGCAAAGGCAGCAGAAATAAATGAAGAAAAATAGCACAAAAACAGAAGAATCTAATTACTACAGCTTCTTACCAAGCATTAACGATGCGAGGTTGATTTTGGGGAAAGGTAGTGCCAGGCCAGCTGGGCCTATCGAGGTGCCTGTTAGGATGGTAGGAAGCACATTACTTATGCAAATGAATTGTTATCAAAATGTTACCACCACAACAACGGCAGCAGCTCGCTGTTGGGAGTTTCCGTTAGGGTAGAAACTTTCTACCAATTTCTTAAGCTACCTGCAACATTTGTAGGAGCAGTGTTTGTACTTCTGCAAGAACAAAGAACAACAACTCTACCGCTGCAAAACCTTCGATAGTGGTGAGGAATATATTCATCCCAGAAATGAGTCACCATACGTCCATTTTACTTTCCACGTGTATCCGTTTTTAACTCTAACGACACGTCAGCTCCCAGCGTTAGTGACACTCCCAGCAGTCGTTATCGAGCGCCTCGGATAACGCAATGATCCATCCACCCATTCGAACGCCACAGTTGACGAAGTGTCCCCATCGGTAGCATCGATCTCCAATCTGTGTCGTCTAGGCACATTCGCCCATTTCTCGCACTCGCTGACGGTGGTTTTTAGCAGAAGGAGGATTAGCGTACTAACCGTTAAGCATCAGGCGACTCCAGCGGTACGCGATGATCGGCATTATCTTGCGGCTGTCGATGTATCGCTGGTCCGCGAAGCCTCGACAGCCTACACAACCTGATAGTCTGGTTTGATTTCGCGCTTTCTACGATAACAATAATTCACTTTGGATGTGTCTTCCTGTTGCCCCACTCCCGCCCAGCTACAATCTCTCAAGCGGTTTTACCACAAGCGCATGAAGACGAATGCTCGAAGGAGGATAAAGCAAGATGACGATGTCTTCGGGTATCAGTTGGTTGGTTGCCTTTTGACGAAGGTTTTTTTCCGAAACGTTTTTTCGGACGATTATAGCGAAACCGATCCGGGCGGGCGGGACAGGAAAGATACACCCTCTTTCCCCTCCCAAGGATATTTCCCTTCCACCGGCTCGCCGAGAGACAAAACTAAAATAGAGCCACTGCACAGATATCTGCTTTCCGTTCGGTGCGTCCCCATGAGACACAACAAGACGATGGTGGTCGTCTTTCTTCCAACCCCAACCTCACCCACACGCCGGAAGATAAAATGTGTAACATAATCCTATTACTTATTGCCGTTACGATAGCATATCGAGCGTTTGCTATTCTTCGCTTCACTGCACTGCTGAAAGGGACAGAATGGGAAGGAAGTTGTCACGTTGTGCCGAGTGTCTGTGCCGGGCTCGGTACCTTAACGACCTCCAACTTCACCACATCGTATGCCCGTGCAGTTTATTTTTCCAAACACACACCAATGCAATCGAGGGCAGGGCAGAGGAATAGAAAAAGCACGGCCCAAATCCACGGTATTCAATAAATTGTATTTAATATGTTTTTTTTTTTCTACGGTTGTAGGTCGCTTTTCATTTTCTTCCTGTTGAGTGCGCGTGTACATTCTACCTTCTAAACGCACGTGCCTTCGCATATGCGATAGTGTGTTAAAGTGCGTAGTACCATCTTTCCTTTCGTTTTTATTCTTTTCATTCCTATGCAGTGTCATCCCTCAAGGACGATTGTCCCACATTCTTATAGCGTCTCTGTGCGGTGTATGGCTTCAACGACGAACTTGTGTGTGTATTTTCTTCTTCTGTATAACCACCGCGCTTAAATTTATGTTTGCAGCAATTCAGGCGCTACGTTTCAGAATTCGATTTTTTTCTTTTTCGTTGAGTGTTTGATTTCCAACGCTTTTGGTACTGAGCAGCAAACGCCAGGGTGGAGGAAACCTTTGAGATTGTGAGGTATCGTGTTCTATTTCACCTTGTCCACAGTGATCCACACAACTAGAGGAGAAACCCTATAGAAGCTAAAGAAGTTTGACTAGCAACACGAATACGTAAAAGAACGGTTTTGTTCATGTGTAGTAATTTACGATTTTCTCCCCGTCTTAACGGCAGTCGTGCAAAAACATTGGTAACAATATCCAGCCGGTAACGCTTACATCGACGGTCAATGAGATTTTCTCTTGCTTTCAGCATTTTTGCCTCGTTTCTCCCTCGGTTTGTTGCTTAATTTTTGTTATTGTTGCCAATCAACTTGCGTTTTTTTTCCTTTTTTTTCGTTGTTGTTTGTCCTTCACCCTAAACATCGCCCTTTGACAATCAACGCACGCACACACACAAGCGCACCCATCGAAAAGTTTATCGGATTTCGCGAAAAGCTAATCGGAAACGGGCACCGAGAAAATGGGCCCATTTACCTGGGCCATCCAGTTGGCTAACGATGCCATCGAATAGCATAATTAAATGTTTATAGTTTCTAATTACATCTGCATACGGTGACGGGTACGGTACTGTTCGTTCTCGACCACGGCGCTCCAAGCACCATCAAATGTCACATGATCGTCCCTGGGTGGGTCGCCACCGCCCGGCCAAACGTTAACAGTGCGTTTTATGGTTTGGTATAATGAAGCACAGAATGATGGACATTAGCGAAACGTGTCACCGCAGCGCAGGGGTTGGATGCAAAATCCCCGGCACAAAAGATTGGCCAAGGGAAAGACCACTTTTACGCAACGGTACGCATCGTGTTACGATTTATGTACGTAATATTATGCGCACCAAAAGCACCGATATGGGTTCCAACCTTTCAATGGGTAGTTTAATTGTAATAAAGCCATGTTTAATTATTTTTAAACACATTTGAATTACTTTATGTTTAAAAATAACAAAATATACACATGATTGCATACCTTCTGGCGTTTTTAACGTGTAAGTCACGCGATACGTTATTTTGCGTTACAATTCAGTGTGAAGTGACATTCTGAGAAAGAGTTGACGAAATGACGAAAAACTTCACCCACACCGCGAATGAGTAATGCAAAAGAAATGTTCTAAAACTTTTCACACAACCATGGATTAACGAACTTTCACTCCGTATTTGTGTGTGGTAAACAGGTTGGAAGATACTTGATGGGATTTTTTTAAATAGGTGCAAAGATTAAATGATGAGAACTTGAGCGCTTTTGCTTATTCTTTTTCTTTAATTAATCCTTCCTTCACACACACACACACACACAGAGGATGAGTTTTAGCGTGTGATGTAAAAAAAGTTTTGACCTTCCCAATCCAAATCGCTTCTCATCACCCTCCACACCCACATGGGGCTAATGTTGTGTGGTGGGATTAACCTTCTTTTATGTGTTTTACCACGACTCAATGGTTCTCCATGTAAGCGTCCCAACAGATCCTTAATCTAAAGGTGCTCCGGTTGCGTTAGATAAAGTTGTGTTCACCTTGCACCTCCTGGGAGGTAAACACATCGCGAACATCGTTTGTTTGAGAGATGAGACAGTTAATGAATTTCTAGCACCTGATAAATGATGTCAGATGCAGATGGAGGAAGAGGAAAAGGCAGAAGGGAGAAAAAACACACATTTGGCTACCTTTATTTGCGTTGGAAAAATGTGTTGTTGTATCGTCAGGAGACATTCTTCATCTGTGTTCTGTAGCCACACGCAAACAACGGGTTTTAAACCACACTCACACACACTCAATGTACTGAAGTACGAGCAAATTTAACCTCAAACACCATCATCGCCTCCTTCTGAGACACCCACATAACCGTAGAGGGGCTTTTGTGATAAAACTTCCTACCTACCCGTTGATGAGTGTGAAGCCTTCAGAGAGTTTATCAAGTACGTCCTCAAGAGAGGCACACCAGCAGCACATTAAGCAGCTTGCACGAGAGCGCCCGTTGATGATGTGAATTTGAGGAATTTAATTAAAATTTTATCACTCGTAATTCTTTCACCGACACCCAGCGTCCCTCAGCGGTGGAAGGTGTGGCGGTTCTGTTCCACTTTTCCCCTCTTGGGAACGGAATTTTTCGGAGCCACAACAAAATAAAACACCCCTTGGCCCATCATGTGGCCCTGATGGACGGCATTGCGCATAGTTTGGGCCCCTGGATGGAAAGTGTGGAAAAAGAGCTACTGCGAGAGCGCTGTCATTCTTATTGATTAATTTTCCTAATTAGAAAGCACACGCCGATGCCATCCGCTGACTGTTTGCCGACTTTCTAAGCTGGCCTCTTTTGGGTCAAATTAATCCACAGCAAAGGTGAATGTTGAAATTAATTACGCACCATCTTCCTCTCTTTGAAGGTGAATTTTAATGTGCTGTTTTTCCAGCCGCGTTGAAGGGAGCTGCATATAATCTTATCCGTAATAATATCTTACACCGAGTATCGTACAGGTCCTAGAGCATGCTAAAAGAAAGCTAATGTGTTCATGTTAAATTATGCATATGCATGAACTGCCGCATGGCAAACTAATCGAGCTAATTTTCAATTGATCCGCATTGACTGTACGCCTTGTGTGTCAATTTCATCGGCAAACGATTGACAGAATGCAGTATCTGCAGCAATAACTTGTCAATCAGATGATACTATTTCACAGTTCGTTTGTTACAGCCTGCATGGTGACACATTTTATTGACCTGCGAGAATGGATGCTACCTACCGACATAGGACTTTCAATTATGCTGTAGCTCCTACTCCATCTGTAACTAATTCCATTAACCTACTTTTCAATAAAGCCGAACAAATTGAGACCCCTGCCGGAGTGTGTGTATTCGTTTCGAAAAACTTTGACGTAGTGGAGCCATACGAGAGGTTTCAACGAGGTTCAACATCGTTCGACGCAATCGCTGCTTAAGGATGTAGATGGGGATAGGGAACCTCCGTCATCCACCTGACACGTTCGCTTCCATGGAACGAACTTTGCCGACGGTTGGATTAAAAACTATCCCACTTGCACCTGTCTAGAAGTTTTGTCTCCAAACCCCAACCAACCGATTGGTCAGCAGCTGTACAGCAGTTCTGTCCAACAGTTCCCCGGGAGTACATCTAACAACCAACCTGACCGACCTGTCCACATGCGCTCCATGTGTTTTCGAAATGATAATCTAATCCTTTAATGATTATACTCTGTTGCCAATCACAGCACAGTCTGAGAGGACAGGAAAGTGTCACCAGACGACGACTCTGACAACGATTTTACTGAACTGAAACCAACCATTCCAGAACCGAATGCTGCTGACTCGCTTCACATTAGCCACGGCCACTTACCTCCACGTGCATGGGAGTGTTTGTTTGTGCGATCTTGTACAACGACGCAAGACGAACTGACAATTGGAAGCGATGTGGTTTTATCTTCAACCCATCCACCAGTCCCACCCACGCTTTGCTTCCCCGAAAGCATCAGGACTAACCACGCTTGCCTGTCGGAGCATAAAATTTGATTGCATATGTGCATGAGTGGAGCGAGTGGACCGATGTGAGTGAAGTATATTTTCGAGCTGAATATTAAATCTGGTGAAATGCTCGCTTCAACACGAGCAATTTGGTGGGAGCGCTTGGTGTGGCGGTTGGGGCCGACGGCCCGAGGAAGCGATTATCTTTGTTGCGCTAACATAACCCGTCAACTCGTATGTCCACATGAGGAGCGCCTAAATGTATGCAAGTGCTGCTGCACTTTGTCTGCTGGACGAGTTCCGAGCATCGTTTACCGTGTCACGCAACTCGTACGTACACTACCACCGGTTGCTGCACTGTTTTTGCCGGCAATGCTTTGATAACTAGGAAAATAATAAAGACAAATATGATTTTTCCAACCCAACACAAACGGAAAGGAACCGACCGGGGCTCATTAATACCACGTCTCACTGAGTCCACGTTGTGGTTTTCATATTTTCTTCCTTCAGCTCGCAATAGATGTTTTTGCCGTTGTTATCATTATTTGTTGCTATTCATGTTCTTCCAAGGACTTGCAAGTACCTAGGCAAGTCGACTTCCCTTTATCGGGCAATTGGCTTGCAGGACGAACCGCAACATCTTAGACACCCTTATTAGATGACATGAACCGGTGCAGAATGTTGCTTCCTGCACGAAGGCTCTTGGCAGAGTCATACTCACCCGTCCCGTTTGCACGAGTGCTCGAGTGTGCTACGACATCCGAGTCAGCTCGGGGTCTCTTGGGTGTTGATCCAACAATAACATGACCGTTAAGGGTAAATGAATGGCTTTCCCGTGATGACGACATCCTTCTACGTACGTACGGCTTCAAACGCCCTTTTTCGCCCCTGCACAACCGTTCCCCTAATTGTTGCACAAACATTTCGTTTTCGACACGACCCTGAAAACACAGCGCCAGAAACAGGACACGGAACGGCCCCTACCGAGGAACAGCACATCGTAATAGCTGCTACGACCGGTGGAAAATTAGAATGAGAATCTAATGCAGTAAAACGGACGATGACTTCGGCATCGGGTTCTCATGCCTACAGATGGGAGACATTACGCATCGACACCAGCTTCAGCTGAAGCCTTCTCCTCTATTTGTGGGCAAGATAAGACAAAAGCATCAGTAGCATCTTCCCCAACAAATGAAGACAACAGCCCGTATAAAGTGCCCTAACCGAGATGAGGTTACGAAAAGCGAATTGGATTGCGTGAAATTTCCATCATCCATTCCCGATGGCCACATTTTTTCATCATCATTTTCATTTCCTGACCCGAACCACCCACCCACCCTCTGTCGGTCGGTGATTCATCGTCGAACGGAAAACAAATCCCGATGCAGACTAAATCAATGTTTATGTGGTCCTTTTTTCCCTTTTGCTGTGGACGGATGACCACACCAGTGCGTTCCGCCCTTTGATGAGTGCCTTGGGAAGTGAGGGTTGCGAAACAAAGCATCCTGCAGGCAGCCTTTCGCTGAGGTTGCAACATAATGGGCGTCGCATAATTGGATGCAATTCAATCACTCCCTTCTCTTGCGCTGCTGCCTTTACGGTTGGACGGAGAAAGATGTTTCGGATCTTGTTGTTTTTCCCGTGATTTCTGTACCGACGAAGGTTAGACGATGGATACTGCATTCGTGATGAAGCGAAACAAGCTGACTCAGTTGAACAAAAACGTGTAAACGTAATTGGATGAATGCGGAATAGGTATTGCAAACATTTTTTCCCATACAGAAAGGAAGGAATTGTTTCGACTTGCATAACTTTAGGCGTTTGCCAAACATAAGGCGATTTTCAACATTTTACACGTTATAAAACAAGCGTGCGAGTAAATTTCCTTGCATCATGAGTGTCAATTTGCAACTTGTTTCATTTCCGTTGGCATCGATAAAAAATCTTTGCAAAACAAAAAATCCCCTCATCTTCAACAAAGCTCGTTACTGACGCTTGTGATGATGATTGAAATTTTCGACAAACCGCCAACGGCTTAACCCTTCCCTGCTGGTTCATTTCCGTTCCGGGAGCGATTTGTACGGAAGCAAAAGATTTAAGGATTTGCCTCATCACCATCAAACGATCATCAGCGGTGGAAGGTAGGCGCACAACTTAAGGATGTATGGTGCCTGACACACCAAACTGTTTTGATTGGAAAAGCAATTTACACCACACCACTCTGGGGATTTCTTTCGGCTCTTTCTATATTTGTGTGAATCGTCTTCACAGGTGATCCGTACGTGTGTGTTTGTGTTTTTGTTTTCATGTGCAAATCGATAAACTTACTCAACGGACGGTTCCGTAATGCGGTTTGCATAAATTGTGGCGTATCATTTTTTAAGATTCCAATTTTCGAACTGATCAATATTATATGACAGAGGGATTTGCGGGAATATTTTGTCCTTCAGCACGGTTCATTTATATTCATCAACAAACAAACGGAAAATTAAGTTCTGGGATGGAAGAAAAAGGTCGATTGTCCTTGACAAGTATTTGGAGCACGCAAAAACAAAACAAAGCGGCCAATGAGCCCACACAACAACTGATGGGGAGTGGGGGAAAAAACGGAACAGCAAGGAACGGGAAAGCCACTCGTAAAGACTGCCATAATCTTGCCTCTTGCCCTTTACCTGTCAGATAGCAACCGTCTGCTTGCCATATCGTCGCTGGGGCGCGTCACAACACAGCCCCAACTCATAAACAAAAAAAAATGTAGACTCATCCCAAGAGGAAGCAAGAATCCTTCTCACAGGAGAGTAGGAAAAAAATCCCAACAAAATCCATCCCAATCTTGGTGCCAGATAATCGTTACGGAACCGGGAAAAAAATGTGGAGCACCACCCTGTTCCTCATCCCCTTTTGGACGAGGTGCTCATCTTCCGACAACATAATCCAGGGATTTTCTTCCGTTTTCGTTTTTATTAGTTCAGATATTTTTTTCTTTGTGTGTGTATATGTTTTGCTTCTATCAATGTGAACGCTACTGTTCCGTTTTTTTTCTGGAGCTTCATCTGGAGGGTACAAAAATGTGAAAGAAGAATGTCCGGATGTACTAAGGGTACGCGCTTTCTTGTCGCGTCCCTCCAAGATGCGATGAGATGAGACGATGCGAGACAGGATCAAAATTAGTCTCGCTTGAGAGAAAAAGAACAACCGAAACACACACAAAAAAAACTACGAATTCTGTAACAGAAAAGAAAAACCTTAACCACACGAAAGCACACAGCGACGGAGTCGACAGTGTTGGCGACTTCAGTCACCAAAGCCTGGACGGGCTTGACAAATTCGGACGGATTTGGGTTGATTGTGAGAAAAATATTTTAATGAAGAGATAAAAACAAAACGAAAGGAACGGGATTGTG
>AXCM01010673.1:0-10965 GCA_000473375.1 Anopheles culicifacies
AACGTACGGCTGTGCTCCGGTACCCGTAACGAGACCGTTACCGTCGGTATCGAAATAAACCCACTAAGTGATGATCTTGGCTGTTTTCGAGCAGCAGCAGCAGCAGCGAGTACCGTACTCGTGCAACTTCCCTTTGGCTGGAGATGAGTTTTGCACTCCAGCGGCCCTGGAAGTGGATATGAAATGACAAAATTCACATTCTCACACCCGGTTTCCCCCCCCCCCCCCCCCCCCCCCATCCCGGTTCCAATTTGACAAAAGCGCACAAAATATATCGACGGAAGTGGAAAACATCGCACTCGACGGTATCGGGGAATCGATTCGGGGACAGCAACAAATATTGCCGCAGTTATTGAACGGAAACAAGCAATTTGTGCAAAACCGGCGATGAGCTGTGAATGTGGCGCTGTCGACTCCGTGGAGCGACTCCGAAATTTGTTTTGCGAATGATAAGATTTCCTCACTTAGCTTTTTTTTTTTTGTTTATGTTCTCCATTTCCAAACACCAATTTTGCCAATGTTGCAGCGGCGGAAAAAAGCAGTTTTCAAACCGCGCACACAATTTCGAAAAAAGGGCCACACCCCCCATACGCAAGGAAAACTATCTCTCTTTGCACATTTTCCTTCCTCCCGGCGAACGTCCGCACTGGGAGGGATCTTTTTGTGGTGATCATCATCATCGTTCGTATCGTATGGGCGAGCTGGCATCGAATTGATTGGAAAGATTCAACGGCAGGCTGGCTGACACTTCTGCCGCCTCAGGCCCGACAGTTTCAACATCATTCAATTGAATTTTAATCTAACAAACGAAGTGCGATCGAATTTGGGCAAGCAATCGGAATGAATTCTCACACACACACACACACCGAGAAAAAAAGCTCACTCTTCACTAAAGTCTCGATGAATATTGGTTGATTTTCAGTGCAGTTCAATAAAAAAAAAACTCCAGAGCCAGCCACAGACGGTGGAGCATTATTTGATTGAAATCGATTTTGGTCCCGGCATCGTTTCGATGGAAAACTAATGTTTTAATGACGTTGAACGATTAGTGTAGTGGAGTATTAGCTATGTGCAATGGTGCGCTTTAAACGGTGCTCGATATCGCTTTTCAAAAGTGATTAAAGATAAGCGTTTTACTGTTTGACGAGCAAATACGGCCATACAGATGAGAGTTGCCGATGGGAGTGCCTCTGAGAGCTTTGAAAAATGTTTAACTGTTATTGGAGTGTTTAGTTTAAATAATGTTTGGACATTGAATATTAGAATAGGTGTTGGAATAGTTGAGTGATTCTGGAAAAGTAAAATTATAAGATTTGTTTCCTATATTTAAATTAAGGATTGAGTAGAGTTTGTTCGACGTTATATTCCAAAATGTCCTGCAAGTTATTAATTGATTATTGTGCTTTAAAAATGTTGTTCGTTATATGATATTCAATTACTGAAGAACTTTTATGAGAAGTAAAAAATTACAATCTTCATTTCTTAAAAATACCAAAATGTGTATAATATTCGCTTTCTATCGAAGAAGAAATCCTCATAACAGGTAGCAAGGAATAAAAGTTAAAAATCCTTTGATGGTTGTGCTTTAATTCTACCACGAAGGAATTGCTTTAAAGCCGGTTTAAAGCCTCTTGTGTGTTATCAAACTTGGGAAAAGTAACTAGGGCAGAGAATTTAGGAGGAGGAGATTTTGCCATTATTGTCACCCCTGTCATTATCTCATTTATCGATTTTAAGCACAACCAGGTTTTGGTAACATCTCAGCAGGTTTTGAAGGGATCAAATTAAAAGTGTCAAAGAGTCTCATCTTGTGAGTCGTTCTTTCCTTCTACTGGTTTGTATGGATCACAATAAATTAACAGTTCTATAAAAACCAAGGAAATTCCATTTTTAAATCTATTCTTTAAATAAATTACCTCTTAGCGTTACAAAGAAAAATGAGTGAGTGAGTGAGAAGATTCATGCAAATGAATGAAACGGATTAAACGCAACGAGAAAAGTATTCTTTTCTTTGCTCTTCCTTATTACAGCTCGCTCGTTATTTGCACCTAATAGGTAATCATCATTTTTCAGTCTAATTGACACTGTTTGTCAACTAGTGTGTCACCCATTTGAGATTCTTTTGAGTAAGTTAAATAACAAAATAGTGAGTTCCTAGTGAGTAAGTGCAATGAGTGAGTATAAACGCAATAGAGCTCTCACGGGATCCATTAAGTGTGTTATTCCTCTATAGATCTCAAACAAGCGAACGAAATATTTGAGTCAGTATTGGAACTCTCCTGTTTGTTTTCAACTCACTTGAAAATATGTTTATTTTGAACTCTTTTTAAAATAACACAGCGTTCGAACCAGAATGAATAAATTTAAATTTAAATTTTCCCGGGAAATGGAAAAAAGTAAACTGTAATGACTGACCCCTTTTCTTCAATTAAAGCACAACTGCATGAATTAAGTGCTTCACAACATTATAAATCTGTTTTTCAATCCACATGGACAAAACATGCTATAAATAACAACACCAGCCAGCCCCTTAAAGGAACTCAACTCCCTAAACCAGCGCGAACACATTCCTGTAGTTTTCTCGTGCCCGGAAAAGCGTGCTGTTCCGCAACCAAAGCAGTCAACCAGTGTCTGGCAGTGAATTCAAATTTAGCTTTCGTGATAAATAAGATAATTAATTTTATTCATTCCCGGTACGTGCCTGGAGTGGCTTCTTCGCGAAGGGGGACTCCTTAGCGAGCACGGAACATTCCTACACACCAAACGAACGGTGTCCTTCGCTCCTGATAAAACCCAACTAAAGCTGGTGAAGGTTCGTGTCCGGAATACGATGATTCGACCAAGATGGAAGCACTACACTTACTCAACACTCGCCAAACAACAAACAATAACAATTCCGTCCGCCGATTGTCGTCTCCTTTCACCACGAGCAGTGCGCGAATGAGAGAAAACGCAACAGAATGGATGTCCATTTTGACCTCTTCCCGGGCTTCCCGGTTTTGGAGTGTTCGGTCGATGGTAGCAGATGGTGGCAAAATTTGAAATTGTGCCTTCTTACTTCGTTTCCTGCCAATGGTTGCCGCCTCCGTTTATTTGCTTCTATTTGCTTCCCCCCAAACACACACACACACACACTTTGCCTGATCGATTGGTGGCATCGGTGGCAAAAGTGTGATCACATCCTTATAGCCACGTCCATCACCGTCCATTTGTGGTGCACGCCCGCATGGTACCGGCCAACGGTGGCAAGAACTTGAGAAACAGAGAAACCAATTTACTGTCAATCAACCGTAAAGGAAGTGAAGCGAACGAATTATTCAGCAGGATTCACATTCACAATCCTTTTCCTTCTTGCTGTTCCGTTTTCCAACCGAAGACAAAAACCCTCGAACTTTGGGGATGGATGTTACAGGACGTGTTACAGAAAATGACGCAACTAGTACCCAGGTTACGGCACAGGCTGTCAGTCAGCAGTGAGAAAGGTGATTGAAATGTAGGCACAAAAATGGCGACCGTGTGGATGGGTTTGCTAATGAATCAACCAGTTGTCATCCGTTCAATTGCGTTTCGTTACGCGGTGACAAGGGACTGACACAGATGTAGCTACTCCGTGTTTTTTTGTTTTGTTTTATTGTTTAACCTATTTTTATATTCCTACCCATTATTACATCGAGATGTGTTTGAGTGATTCTTAGTCATCTTTTTTTTTGTTTTGCCTTATTTCCACGAATTTCACCATTTCTGAGAACCGATTTTCTTTTGAAAAGGGTCCTAAACGATGCCAACGGGAGTGTGATTTACTGAGTGAAAATTGTACTTTTCTTCACGCTTATTCTTCGCACGTAAAGTTGGAAAAAGAAACGCGCTTTGTTTCAAGCAACGAGAAAAATAAAAAATACATACATAAATCTAACTGCCAGCACAAATTCTCCGACCCCAAATTCAGGTTTCGAACATTGATTTGACTTTGTTGCCTTCGTCAAAACATCACGGGAGAAAAAACGTCCTATCTAGCATGAACTTCTTTTCTCCCCGTACCCCCGTATGTGTGGGTTCAGCATCGAAACCGAAAAGCTAATTTCAACCGTGCCGTGCCCTAAACTTTCGCTCAAATCACTTTGCCGTTGAAAGAGGTACACGCTGTATAACGGGCCCCGGGTTTTGATTGGCAAAACCCCGTACCGACGGAAATGTGCAAGGCCGTGCGCAAAATCCGTCCATCCTACCGGGGTATGATAAATGTGTGCTTAGAGCGTGTGTGTGTGTGTGTGTGTGCAGAAAGTATGACCTGCCTCTGTCCTACTTTCGCCGCAAGCCTTATGCTGATGGGCTGGGCGGCTGTTTTTCCGCCCGTTCCGAAGTTCAATTCGGAAAATTTGCTCGGAAACGGAATGGGATGGGTAAAAGGTTTTAATTTTTCTTTCGCTCTCTCTCTTACTCTCTCCATCGCTGTCTCTCTTTTCAGAGAGATGGGCATGTGTTCATTCCGTTCTTCCCACAACGGGCGCTGTTGTAGAATGTTTGACAAGGGTCAATTATTTGACGGTCGGGAAAAATTGCACACGTGTATGCCGCATACAGGTGTCGAAAACTCATTGTGTGATACGGATTCTACGAATTTCCCACGATCGGTACCAATTTTCCATGCCTAATGGAATGTTTCGTAACGAGGCAAAAACGTATAAAAAAGGGGATTTTTTGTTATAAATCTTTACAGTAACAAAATGGAGTAAATCTTGAACATAAAAACTCACTGAATGGAAATTGTTTTTGTTTTATAAATAATATGTTCCCAGTGGGAAACATTTGCAAGTGCGAAAAGCAATATACGGAGAATCAGCCTTTCAACAAAGCCGGTCATACATGGTTGTTGCTTGTTTTTCGTTCGCTCATTGATCGGCACACCCACGGGTTGTGAAGTTTTTCAATAAAAATACTTTTATAGTCCAATCTATCGTCCATGCCGGACGGCCTGTGGACACGGATTCGTTACAATCCTTCGAGAAGGTCAACCATACGGATGGGCCAGCTCACTCGGCGACACCAGCCGGCTGACCTCCCCGGTTGCTATCTGTCACCAGCGTAGAGCCATTGCACAAATGTCCGTGCACAACCGTCAACGTTCGCCTTGTTGCCGCATCGCGTCTCGATTGTCCTTTGTTGTTTTGTACTCACACACACACGCGCGCGAATAGCACACGCTCGTTTGTTGTCGTTTTGTTTTGCTTTCGGTTTATTTTTTCAGCTCAGTTTATTTATCCTCCCTGCTTCATTGATTGGAGGGAAGGCCTTTGCCAAAAGCCATCTGTTGGTGTACGACATCCTTGATATACTGGCGGGAAAAAAACACACGAACACACACGTTCATGCGCTGGTGTTACTTTATTCGATTTTCCCTTCCCACCAGGCAAGATTTTCCCCAAGTGCCCCTCGCGAACGAAACATCATCGATCAGCATCGAACCGTCCCGGACACCCGATACCGCGACCGGCTCTAGTGAGTTTTATTTGCCGCAATAAATATCGTCCAGCGTAAAAGATCGTTTCGGCACTACGGGGCGACTACGGGCGGGGCAGGAAGGCTATGAAAGTCTGCTGCCAGCTAGCATGGATCGACACTCGCCTGTCGGCGGCCCTCCTTTGGTCGGTGGATGGCCCCGTTGTCCATTTGATATAATTGTTTATCGATTTCTGATGCGCATCAGTCCGGCACACGGGCGAGGCGGATTATCCGTTGACCGATGCTCAATCCTGCCGCCTGTGGACGTGTGGAACCAGTGCCTCAGTGACGGGTTCATTGAATGGTGTCGTTTGGAGTTGGTGTTTTTGTTTTTTTTTCGTGTGTATGTGTGTGTGTTTGGGTGTGCTGTATCTCGTTTGTATGATGGTTTGACCTCGGTCTTTGCCAAGCGTTTATCACACTCGATGCAGAAGTTCGTTTAGTTTTACTACATTTACTTTGATGGTACCCTTGTTGTATGCTAAGGCAAGATAAACACAATATTGGAACCCTCCGCACCATATCGTTTGCTTTAATCGTCGGGCCGATGCTCGAATGTTCATCTTTATTTATTCCCAATAGTGTTGTATTTAACGATTTTTTTGTAGAAGTGTCTTATATTTTTGTTTTCGGTTCAGAGTAATACGAATCTTTATACAACTCCCAAAGTTCTTCGCAAAATATAGTAATATTTTATCTCGTTAAGAGTCATTTGAATCGTAAGACAATTCTCTAAACATTATATCAGTACAGAATCATTTGAATCTGCTGAAGAGTCATTAGAATCATAAGTAGACCTAGGTCAGATTTATTTGGAAAAGAATCATTACAATTTTTGATAAAAAATCATTCAAACTATGTATGAGACGACTCTCCAAAGCCCTGGTTAGAGAGCATTCATTTTGAAACCTCGACTTCGAAAAGATTATTTTGAATCTTCGGTAAAGAGTCACTCGAATCATAAGCAGACTTACACAGGATTCATGAATGTCAAAGGACTCAAAGCTTAAGGTTGTCAGTTCATAAAAGATCTATAGTGATGATAACGAAGTTGTTCTTCCCAGTTCATCAGAGAAGATTCATCAATCGTCACAAAATAGATTCTGAATCATTTTTTTTAAGTTTCGAAGCCTTGTAAGATCGTTGTGACCGAATCCGATTCATCTAGTACTAATTCCCTCCTTCACTCTGATTTCAGGTTGCGCCTTTGTGAAATTTACCTCGCATCAAGAAGCTCAAGCTGCTATAACATCGCTTCACGGTAGTCAAACTATGCCGGTAAGTACCGACGTTTAATAACTTATTCTTCATCCCTCACAAAAAACAAAACTCCCGCCAGCTTTTCACGAGCCAGCCAGAAACCCCGTTTTAAACGCACGTTTCACGCTCTCGTGCCTCATTCTCGATTTCCGCCCTGGTTTATCCTGGTATGCCGGGACCTAAACATCATCGTAGCGGAGCTAAACAAAAAGCACAAAAAATCTCACCCCATTCGCTGGATGGGTGTGTTGAGACTCACCGCCCCCCGAGGGGGGAAAGTGATTGCGTGTCACTTAATTTAATTTGCCAAAGGGTACACCACCACCCGCGTATCGCGTTCACGGCCGTGCACTCGGAAAAGCGACAAACTATAAACATGCGCCGCGTGAAAAAGGTTTACCACATTTTTTTTCTCCATTGTGTGTGTGTGTTTTAGCTTTGTTCGCGTGTGTTTGTTTTATATTGATGCAACATGAATTTTTACTCAATAACCACCCAACCCCGTTCCAGAAATAACAGGCAAACACAGTGCCTCGTTGGCGCCCGGACGTCAATATGGGGTGAAATGGGAAAAGAGGGAAGGCATGCTCTATTTTCATGAATAATTAAACGAAATTAACTCCTCGCGCCTTCTTGCACTCTTCCTCTCTCGGTGTTTGGTGCGTGAAGTTTATGAAAATGTCAAACATTGTTGTTAATTTGTTACTTGTCGCACGATGGAGCATGGTTCGTTGGTGTTGGCTTATTGAAGCATTTTGGTAGACGATTTGTAGCGGTATGTTTCACATTTATTATTACCAGCTTCAATGATGGAACGGTTTGTTGGTACATGGACACCGTCTTTTGAAAGTCCTGAAAAAGAAATTATAATATTCTATCAATCAGGTTTCTTGGCGCGTTATAGAAGCAGCAACAGTTGTGGTGTATTTATGCAGAATATTCCTCCCTTTCCCAAGACAACAAACAGCTTCATACTTCTGCCAAAACGTAATCAAACTAATGTAGTTTGCACAGAACGAAATGTTTGTTCGCTTGCCACTCAAACGTACAACGATGTGTTTGCTTAATTCTCGTCCGCTTGTGCCAGGTGACAGTGCTCGGGCATAGATAGATCTCTGCAAACCTCACCCACAAAGCACTACGTACGGTTGCATATGGCACCACAACATAAAGCACCAGGTGTGCCTGATGGTTGTCTCAATAATCGGGATGATTTTCTTTTTTTCGGTTTTGCTCTCTTGTTATACCGCTGGAAGGATTGTTCCATTCTTAGCTCTTTACAACTGGTGCCCTTTTTTTCTGTTGTTTGCGGTGGTTCTTCGTTGCATCATCATCGTCACCCACCGGGCGCAACCATTTGCCACCGCTCAGTTCATCCACGGGCAAGTAAAGCACATTAGGTGCCGTCTTCCATTCCATTTTCCACAGCAAAAACAAAAAAAACTCCCCAAAAAATGCTGTGGGATAGTGTAGTTCCTTCATTTTGCGTTTCTGTCCTCGGAATATGGTCGCCCACTCGGGTCGCACGGGGGGCTCGCGTGCTGTTTTATTGTCCTAGTGAACAAACCCCAACATGACGGTACCGGGCTAGGGATGTCGTTTGCAGGATCATCCGACTCCGGTTTGCGAGGATATTGTTTCCTCCGTGTCCACCCACATTTACCCGCGTCCCGCAATTGAATGCCAGCGCTTGCCAACAAAGCACACTTGGAAAGGACAGGGAACAACACGAACCACACTATCCGAAACCATTGGGATGCGAAACCTCCCGCTGAGCGATATCGTCCGTTTCTGCATGAAGATGGAAGAAACGAAGCACACACAAAAACCCATGATGCACATGTAGCACTCAATTTACTTTTATTATTCTTTTGTTTATTCGCTTTTATTCATTTTATTCCATATTCCGCCCGAAAATGTTTTCCCCAATTTCGGATCCGTTTGCCTGTGCTGTCGTGGAGACGGAAGATTCGTCCCGATTCACAGGTCGGTCCGCGTGCGCCTAGTTCATCCCGCACGCTTCCCGCACCGGCAAGCACAATTGTTCATCCATCGTCCAATGAGCATCTCGTTTCGAGATTCGTTCCTTTATTGGATTCCTTTTTATCGAGCTGCTGACGGTGCTTTTGCCCTAACGCGAACCGAAGAGGCAAAAACACGACATCAACGCCATCAACGGGCGTTTTTATTTTTTCTTTCGTTTTCTCTCCAGTGGTGCTCTCAATGGATACCGTTTCGCTTCTTGGACGATTCCTTCCATCTTTTGCAATAACACCGCTGAAAGATGCTTCTATCGACACACACACCTACATCCACATCCACGTTCGACCACATGAACGTGGTTCCCTTTCCTAGGGTGTTTTTATTTGCACACTGTTTGCTCTGATACACTGCCCGCCACTGTCAACTGCTGCACTCGGGCGCTCGGTTGGCAAGGAACTGTTTTTTTCCGACGGGATTTTTTGTTTTCCACTCCGTTAGCTCCGACAGGGAAGCTTCTTCGGATCCATTGCAATTGGGAAACGCAAACGAGTCGAACTCCGGAACGCTGCTTCTTCAATATAAAGCAAAGAAGCAACAACCAGCAACAAAAAATGGTGGATTCTTTCCAGCAAATGCACGTATGTCACAGTTGGCAACACAGCAGAGGTGCTAGTTACGAGCCGAAAATACGGATATCCTACCTATCGGGGTTTTTTTCTTCTTCGTATATATGCCCCAAACACACAGAAACAGAACGAAAAAAAAGGATCCGAGCGCTATTTTTATGGTGCTACTTGTGTCAGCAGCGGCTATAAGGCGCATCGGCCCATCGGGCGTGTGTGTGAGGAAACACTTTTCATGCCCACATTTCCGCCCCCGGCGACGGTGGGTGAAATCGCATTGGGACACCGTTGTTGACATCATTGGTTTTCGGCACCATCATATACAACCAATTAGGTGCAAAGAACGGCCATCGAAAGGAGTGTGTGTTTGTTTTCGGGTTTTTTTGTTTCTGTTCCCATATGGACGGATATTTTGGTCAATTTAGTGTTGGTTTTTTTCCTCTATTTGTCTATTTTGGAATTGTTTTTGCGATGTTTTGCTGCTGAGAACGTTAATTTAATTTTCATTTGACACATTTGGAAACGATTTATAGTTGAATTGTGTTTGTTTTTACTTTCTGTAATGCATTTATAACAATTGTATAATGTAAGAAACCTTCTAGATACAAGCGTCGTCCCCTTTAATACGACCACTTAGATACTACGTTTCGAAAAGATCACCCCAAAACGTAATAGCCATCTATCTTGAATTGTCTTCACGGCAAACGTAGCCAAACAGAGGGCAGCGTGCGAATAAAATATGTATTTATTGTTATTAGCGCCATTACCGATGTTCTTTGGTATGGTTTGCTTTCTGTTCCCCCTACTGCAAACGTTCTCTTGCTTAAAGCAAACCGATCTTTACTGATGCTGATTAAAGCGGTGCAAGATTTTCCCTGATAAGGAAACTTTAATGGCAAACCTTTCGTTCCGTTCGGTCCCTGGTGGAGACGCCTGGTGTTTTACGTCGCTCAAGCAACAAACGAGCAAATCTCGTTTTCTCGTTTTCCAACTCACGCACACACACATACACTGCGATGACGACAAAACAATTCACACCAGCAGCCGCCAACTACACACAGCTGGTTGGTATACGGTGCGACCTGTTTGTGAAATGTGGTGTCAAGTTGAAACTTGAAATTCCACACATTTTCGATGTACACCGTAAGTGTTTGAGCGAGCAACAGTTCGGGCGAGCAGTTTAGCGTACGATGCACTCCGTGTCACATCCGGTTTGGTTGTGTTTGCCATTTTGTCCCGTACCTCCCCTCTCTTCTTTTTTACCCTTCTCGCATCATAACGGTAGGCTTTTTTGAAGTTGTATTCCGGAGCGCATTTATACAACATACGGTAGAAATCGCACACTGTCACCTAGAATAATGGGCCCCATGCCTTGCACTGGAGCGGAGGAGGAGAAATGTCAGCATTTGCACAAAATTCTGCCACTCAGCAGAAGCGTACGAGCCGCCGGGTACGGGAACGTGCGTGTCAACTATTTTGGGTAAAATGTTGTGTGCTCAAAAACGTGCGACAACTACTGCTGTGTGTCGTCGTGTCCCGGTACGCGTAATGCCAGTTCGGTTGTGTGTTTTGTAAACGCATTCCGCATACGCATTCTGCT